>JAEMOT010000750.1:464441-482826 GCA_019297695.1 Apostasia ramifera
ATTCAACCTAAAACTATTTCAAACTATATGCAGATTACAATATTAAAACTAATATTAACATACTACACAAATTTCAAAAACAAATCCACATTTTAGAGACATTCCAAAATAAAAGTAGTTTTATTTTAAATTTTTTACAAATGTAAAAACAAAAGTTTCACAACAAAGTTTACTTTTCAACTCAATTAAAAATAATCCCACAAACAAGCAGAAGCGTTAGAATTGGAATAGCCATGTAAATGATGAAAAAGTTAAAAATGACTTCTAAAAACGATTCCTGATTTCCATTTATACTCATGAAAGTGAGAGTCAAAACTTTGTATTTAACAGGGTCTTATCTCTAAAAAGATTCCTAAGATGTGTATATATGTAATTATGTACTCTTTATGTAACATTTGGCCTGAACAAAGCAGAATTTCCAAGGTTTTAGCATTCATATAAAGCTCTCTTCTTTTCTATCTGAATTTGCTCATTATTTTCCTCTAAATTCCTTATGCCGAAGTCTTATCACTTAAATATGGCTTTTTCATGCATATCATAAGATCTCCATTTGTCATGAGGTTTGAATGGTAGTTAAATGACCCAAGGCTACATTTTAGGTTGTTTAATCCCAAGGCTAGTTTAGCCCTAAATCTTGAAGGAAAAACTTGTTCAATTGAAGGAAGGGAAACTTAAAACCAGATGTTTTGGTCTAGTTTGGGAGAACATCAGCCCTTGGGATGGTAAATTGCATTAATAGGCTATGTACAGATCAACTACATCTGGAATATATGATTTTATATCATACCCGTTAGAATATTAATTCCTGGGCCACAATCTAAAGCTCAAGCTTTCAAGTTTATTGGTAACTAGAGATAAGGGTATTAATATGGATCGAAGATCAAAAATCGATCGAAAATTGAATCGATTTTAGATCGAATCGAAATCGAGTCGATCTAAATGAGCCGACTAACGAGCCAAAAGTTCGGCTCGGTAATAATTTCGAGCCGATTTTGACCCGGGGTAGGCTCGGCTCTATCCAGTTCGAAATCGGCTCGAATTAAAATACATTTTATATTATAATACATATATAATATATGTATATAATATATATTAAATATAATATATATATATATTATAAACTGAGCCGATTTCGAGCCGGATCGAGTTGAGCTGTGATTCATTTTTGAGCTGACTCGAAAATGAATCGAAATCGGCTCGAAGTCGATTGGAATCGACTCGAGCCGGCTCGAAGTCGAACCCAATCGAGCTCGAGTCGATCGAAATGTGATCAATCCGATTTCGAGCCGGTATTGGCTCGGCTCGAAATCGGATCGGTAACAACCCTAACTAGAGATATAACATGGTACAGAGCTAGAAGCCTCAAGTTCGAGCCTTGGTGACCCTCAATTAACTACAACATATAGTTTAGAGAAAAAGTACCTAGACCAAAACCCACATTGCAAAGCAAATAAGTTTTTAGGAGATATATTAGAATATTAAATTATCCTTAGGCCATAATCTACAATCTTAAGTTTATAGGTAGGTTGGTAACCGAAGATTTAACAATACCCAAATCAAAAACATTTAATAAATGTGTCAAAACCTAAGGCTTACACCCTACTCATTTATTTAGCAAGCAACTTGATCCAGCCCAATAACCATTGCAATATCACAGTTTGAAGGGATGTAAAAAGAGTAGATGGAAAACGCTCAATTTTCCAGATGCAATGAAGTGCAGCACTTTCCCATTGAAAGCTCATGACCAAGGCAAATGTAAAGACCTAGGTTCTTCTACATTTGAAGGCAATGCTAAACATAAGACTAGGTTGCACGAGGAATAGTTAATTTGTACACCAATCAAAATGATATGGCTATTCAACTCTTTTGTACATGTAAACACAAACAAATTGATAACTCAATGGTTAAAAAAGTATGAGAATGTTAGGTTAAGCAATGTTCAAGAAGAGGCTTAATCAAGTGATTTGGTCGAGCTGCCAATCCATAGATAAGGATCAGATTTGTCTATAAGCCATACAGTTTAGGGCAGGGCATACCCATACAGCTATATGCGATTAAACTTTCCACAACATTATTGATATTGAATATAACAACAACCAATTCAAGTAAAGGAAAAAAAAGATCGAGTACTATCTCATCATCATTAGCATCAACTTCAGTCATAACTATGTGGGATTTTCATTAGTTAATTATATAGATGTAGATCAAGTATTATTATTGATGATAAACAAGAAGTTCACCTCGAGTTCATATGCGTAGGACTTGTAATCAAAAGGCAAGAGCTCATCATCTGCCAACTTTAAAGCAACAAGACCCCAGAAGTCTGCAACTGCATGCAAAAGACAACGCAGTTAAGAGTGATCGCTTTCTTTCCTATAACATCTCAAGCACAGCACACAAACTTTCTATGGTGTAAAAGAGGAGGTGCATTAAAAAATGGAGTGGTGATATGCAAAAGTTCTGGTTTAGGTTGTCTGAATTTGTCCAAATGCAACTAACGAAGAGCTCAAGAATTGTGACCCAAACCATAGATGGACTCAACCTGAGAACTCATTAATATGGTACATCTAAATATGTATAAACAGGTCACATTTGAGCCAACCCAAATATATCATGACCTATTTCATACACATGTCAAGAACAATGACTGATATCTTACCTGAGACAACAAAGGTCAATTCAAACCTCAATTTCGGAGATGATAAGTGAGGTTAAATCTCACCCCAATGCAATGTGGAAACCGACGATCCTTTATTTATTTATTTTTTTGAAACCGACAATCCTTTAATATCTGTAAGAAGAAGGATTCTTATATAGATTACCGGTAACATTAAATTACTTGGTATACAGCCGAAATCCACAATATACATAAACAAATACAGTGTTGCAGAATGACAACGTATAGATGTATTTGTTATAGGGTTAGAAAGGATAATTAAGAATGTCAAGGAACAACAAAGATCACAAATAATGTAAAACAAAATGGAAGATGCCCATTGTAGTGGAATATTACAACGAAATAAATGAAGGTAACAAGGCCAAAAATAACTTAGGGGTTTATAAAAAACACTTCGAGCTAGAATTAATTCCACATATTACATTTAGTAGGAATTTTTGGTAAAACTAACAATTAGTCTGAATAAGGTTGACAATATCAATAATGATTAATTTTATATCAATGAATATTCATAAAATATTGGATGTCTCACGGTATTGAATTAATTGTTTAGCTCAAGGATTTCAACAAACTGGAGTCCAAAACCTGAATAATCAGCAAAGGCCACATGAAGCTATTCATGTATTTTCTGCAAGAGCAGTATTAATAAAAAGGAAGGCAAGGGGAGGAGATTTCAGGTAACCAGTCTTATGTGATAATAAAGGAATAAAAATTTCCTCAACCAGATCCATGCTAACAGACTAACAGTTAAGGGAATTGCAGATAATTACCTGCAACATGCCTGAGGAAAAACGGATCACCAAACTTTTGCATCCATACGAAGTCATCATACATGGAGTGATAAACAGGGTAATCTACAATAAAGCAGCAAGAGAGAAATCAACCTTCAACAGCCACCAGGATTTTTCCTAAATCAATGGCAAAGGAAATCATTAGCATGAATAATTAAACCAACATTCAGGGATTGCTGGGTTCGCACATCACGGAAAGGCTCAAGGTATTAGAAAACACAGAACTAGAAACAAAAAGTGACCGGGAGATTGAATTCAACAAGCCACACCACCTAGGTTAGACTCAAGTTTAGACTTGAGCAAGCTTAATATGTCTCCGATTCGGGATAGAATCAACTTTACACATGAGCTAGCCTGGCATCTATAGATTTCAGTTAGGAATGTATTAGCCCGACCCAAGTCGATGTATCCTTTAAAATGCATTTGAAATGTCTTATCAGTGGCACATTTACTTACATATTAAGGAGGCCAATTATGTTACCAGATTTCATCCTAAGGAGTTAAGGTTTAGATTCTAGATATGGAGACTTCCCATGGGACAAACCTATATAGTTAATTAATTACCCATTTCCATTGAGAAGAGAACTTTCTATTAAAGAAGTCAAATGACTATAATATGTTTGGTTAATGGCTTGGACTTGTCGCTTAGTATCAAATTGGTTGGGAGAAGATGATAAACCCTATTAAGATCCCATGATTCCACAAAACCCAATTTATTTAAGCCATTTTAAGTTATGGCTATAGAAATGTGTGATAGAGGGCATTATTAAGCTTCAAATAAGATCATGAATGTCCAACAAAAGGTATATTGGACTTTGAAAATCTATGGAATAGTTGGACTCCAGTGGGACCCTAGGATCTCTTAGATACTTGCTTACAATCCTTTGTGCTTGAGAACCACAATGCCAAGCTAGCTGACCGTCTCTTGTGCACCTTCCCATAAAAAGGTATCCTTGCACCCCCTAACATGGTATCCACCATTCTGAGGCCCGTCCACTTCATGTATTTGGTACTTGCCATCCATCTCTGTCAGAAATTGTACTTCACCTCTACCCACTCGTTAACTCGGATGATGACATACACCCATGTCACACATGCACTGGAACTCAATGCCCACACGAGCCCCAAATCATCATTGCACACCCATGGAATCACTCGTTAGGTTGTATCCCTGGCCGGTCGAGCTAGCACACCTGAGTCAAGTCCACTTAACTCATCTTGGTTTCATGTTCTCCAATCAATCAATTCCAGGTTACTTGATTTCAATCAAACATTACTATTTACATGGATTGATTGATCTACTACAAAGTGATAAAATATTTGTGCAAGATTAAATTACTATTTTCATCATGCGATTTATAAAAGGTGTAATTCCATTCAGACCCATAGGGTAGACCCCTAATTCCATCTTGGTCCCTCCTATCCAAATTTTTTTTTATGCAGTCCATTTTAACAAATTTCATTAAGTTTGTATCGTTAAATTAATAATTTAAAAAATTAAAATACATATTCAAGTATTGAAAATATGTTTTAAGTATTTCCAATTGCTATTATAACACCAACTGTTCATTCTTCTTTATATCCTAGCCTATAATGATAATTTTCAATGCTTAAACATATAATTTACATTTTTTAAAATAGCAACTTAATAGTTTAACTTAATAAAATCTGTTAAAAAAGAACCACGTGGAAAAAAAATTTGGGCAGGAAGAACCTAGATGATATGTCTTTGCTTTTGTGAACTTGTGTAAAATTGAGGGTCTTTATAAAATGCTATATACCAACTCAAATTTAAGAAATCTTGAATAAACCACACTAATTTAGTTAAGTAAATTCTCATTCACCATTGATCCATTCAAATATCAAATTTAAATTTGCTCAATTCGTCACATAATTAACCTTTCATTATTTGATTGGATTATGATTAATTTTTCATTTAATTAACTAATCATTAAATATGTATATTCTCCACATGTTGCTCCGCATCACATGGACAAGGAACTAAGGGATTTTATTTCACGTGTATTCGACTAGGATACATGTGAATCCCATTAAGGTAAAGAAAGCATCAAAGAACATTATTCCAAATTTTTGATTTATTGAGGTGTACAACGTGAGAATTGATTTCCAAAGAACATTAATTAGTTTCAAATCAAAAAGGAATGCAAATAAACCTAGCAGCTTAGATAAGATGTTGAGATCAGAAAACAAGAAAATTACACTTTGAGGATCTTACTATGAAAGTACATGTACCTTGTCCAAACTTAGCATTAACTGAAGGGATACCAATGTGTTGAACAAAAGCTGCAAAATCACTTCCACCACCACCTAACCTCCTTATCTTGAATACAAAGGCCATCGAAATTAATCTTGAATTTAATTGCAATATCATTGATAATTACAAACTAATAATTTCAAAAAAAGATAGTGGTTTCAATATCATATCTTAGCAATTAAATAAAAAATATTTAGTATCTTGTTTAATTTAATATGGTTAAAGTGAATAATTTTATCATGAACTAGTAAGTAGTGATGACTTACCAAAGGAGAATCAGAGATTACCCATGAATCATATAAAGTTTGAGATAAGTTATCAGGATCTTGAACCTTCATAAAAATGTAATAAAGCGGTTAAAAATCTTAAAAAAAGATCAGTAAGAAAAAGAAGCTGTCAAGACTACAGAGAAAGATAGTTTGATAACATCTCAAGTCTCATATGTGTAAACATGTCAACTAGGTCACAATAAGTATAAATATTCTAATTAACACTTCAAAAAAAAGTATAAATATTCTAATTGCTAATATAACTACATATGTTTCATAATAGAATCTTTTGTCTTTTATCATTAATAAAAGAATAATAAAAGGTAAGGGTTCAAAACAAGTTCATAGGCCAGCTCAATGACTCAAAAAACAGACCAACCTGATTGGAACTGAATTGAATTGATTAATAACCAGGTTAGAGAGTACAACAAAAACTGGATGAATAATTTTTCAATACCCAAAACCAACCCAATTTGACTACTATTTAATATCAATTTCAAGATCATATGAACCCAACCCAACATGATTTTATTAACCCAAACCTGGCATAAACTCAGGTCAGCCCAAATCCATAATTAATGGATGGGGTTGATGTTGGGCAGTCAACTCAAATCAAAGATTGCCACCCCAAGGAAATGCACAAGAAAAGACCTTCTTGGCCGCCTCTTTCAGCAGTTCGTCAAGTTGAGGGGTTGAAGAGGCATGGAATCCATTATCAGATACTGCGTAGTCAACATTTAGATAAGCTACAGCCCTTGAGGTTAAAATATCTCTATTATCTTCAACCCATTCTGTTGAACCTAGCTTCAAAAAAGGAAAGCATATATTCAAACTAAGAAAAACGTCAGTGATAAACTAGATTTGAAAGGAGAGTATAACATAATGAGGATAGGTTGTTGACCAGATGATAATCTTCTGCATCCCAATTACACAACAAAATGGTTCTTCGTGGCCTCCATCCGTACTTTTGCAACTTGTTCAATCTTCCAGCCACCTGGAATTGTCACAATTTGCAGCAAAAAAGTGCTTGATGAAAAACATTGTATGTTGAAGTTACATCAATGCCATGGTTCTAAAGGGCTTGTTAGAACAGAAATTTCAAAAGGTGCATTGGGGTTAAACCAGGAGGGGTGAAAGGAGAGAAGACTGAAAAAGGAAAGAAGCCCAGAAGAAAAAGAAGTCTAAAGAAGGAAGAACAGAAAAAAAAAACTGAAGAGAAGAATGTTTTCATTTAGTCATCCAAAATAGCTAATCACAGTATTTTTATTTAGTCATCCAAAGTTGTTAATTATAAATCCATACGGTTGGGGCATATCTGTAGAGTTACAGGCTTTCAGCTTAAGTATCTAGAGAAACTAAAAGCTACTAAAATAAAAAGGATAATTACTGATAATTATAAAGATACTAATTCCTCCAAACAATCACCCACTTTAATAATTAAATAATTAATTGTATTTTAGGATTATCTGCATTCAGACCTTCAAAATTGCTCTTCTTGAAAGAACTTGACACTTTCCAATCAACATGCAAAGGAGATCTGGAACTAACATGGGTATTCTCAGAAGAATACACCGAAAAATCGTCACTCCTACTATAAAAGTGGTAGTGGTATGAGATTGCTGTATGGTTGATGCTATAGTAAAGAGACTCTCTCTGAGTGAAGTGAAAGGTCCAATGAGATTATGAGAGAGCATCACGAGATTTTTTGCCAGAAGGTTAATCCGACTGTGGTGATCTGAAATAAGGAGTGTCCTAGTTTTAAAACTTCTGTTGTTCCAATCATTGTTGTCGTTGTCGTTGCTAGAGAAGAAAAAGAGTGAGAAGCCTCTGTTTCCACCCAATAAGGTATTAGGTGAAGACCCATATTCATCTTCGGTGAGTTACCAAAGATCCACCTTAAACAAATTCCATTCCAGCCACTTGCTGGGATCATGGCCACCGTGAGCTATTCGATAACCCACGTAAAACTTGTAGTGTATCTATATGTGATCCAAGAGACATTAATGTCATTCTTCGATTTAACTATTACTAAAAGAGCAAATCTAAGAAAAAGAAAGTGCTCAAATGCGTTACAATTAGATAATAAATCCTTCAAAATTAAAACAATATTAATATTTAAATAATTAAATAATTCAAGCAAATTTGTGTTGAGTCCAAACTTCTCAAGAATAAGGATAAATTCAATCAAATGGATAAAACAACAACAATCATCAAGCATTTATCTCATTTGGAAAAAGTCGGCTATACGAATCCTTCATTTTTATTGCACTCTATCAAATAATTGCTTCTCATTTAGCTCTAAGTATATAAGGTCCATCCTTATAGTTTCTTGCCATATATGTTTTTGGTCTTTCTCTAGCAAGGTTCAATAACTTAACTCTCCTTACTAAAGCTTCTATCAACCTATAATATATGTGCTTAAATCATCTAAGCTGACTCTTTCTGAGCTTATAGTTAAGTAAAGCTAATCCAATCTTCTCATAAATGTGCTTATTTCTCATCTTATCCTTTCACGTATACCCTCTTATCCACCTTAATATCTTTATCTTTACAACACTTATTTTATTTATATGTTTATGCTTTCTAGATCAGCACTAAGCATCATATAATATCATTAGTTGTACTATTATCGTATAAAATTTGCATTTAAGCCTGAGTGAGATTTTCTATCACACAATACAAATGTATTCATCCACTTAATTCATTTCGCTAATAATATCACTATCTATTTTTCTATTATTTTATATGATCGATTTAAGGTATCTAAATAATACATTCTTCTTGATAACTTGATCACTAATTGTTGCCTCCCAAATACAAGCACTGAATCAAGCAATGGCTAACGAGAAAATAAACAATGCTACTAAATTTAAAAGTCTAAATGCAAGAAAGATCATTTTAGAAGAATTTTCATGAAGGGAGCAACAACATCAATTTTCATGTTGTACTTTACTATAGTTGAAGACTTGTTTTCCTTGATAATGACATAATGTTGTATTGATCCTCAACCTACTCATGCTGAGAAAATTGTAGTAAATGTAAGTACTAAATAGAATTACTTTTTTCTTCCGAAGTGAATTTGAATATCTTCAACTGATTGTTTTTTTTCAGTCTCTTTATCAAGAATTGCTAAACCCTCTTGTTCACCATTTTTTGTCTATGAAAATTACTGGGCATTTATAAGAAACCATTAAAGGAGAATCACTACTTTTGTAAATCAAGCAAACACATTTTTTTAGACAGAACTATATGACTTTTCTTGAATTTTCATCATTTTCGAGTCAAATTTAGAAGTATCACGTGGCTCTAAAACTAAGTCTCATTTATAGAACTAGAATATGTGACAATTACCTTAGGGAAATATTCCTACTATTTCATGAAAATTTCAAGCAATGTGATCATCTCCTTATCCTCTTTAAGTTCATCGTCAAACTAAGGAACAAGAAGTTTGCCATCTTTGACTTCAACGACTCTCCTAGGCTAACTTTGTTACATGTCAATTATAGTACCTTCACTTCATAATTCAAAAGCATGAATCATAACGAAAAGATATGGAGGTGACCGCATAACTTCAGTATGGGATACATAGGATCATGCACAAGTTTACCAAGGTAAAACATAGCCAAATTTGACAATCCAATATCTTAACTCCCAAAATAATCATTTTCAACATTCACAAGATGCAATTGATACAAATGTTAATGAATTCGATCAAAACTTGCTCGTATTTTTGAGAACTTTCTTTGAATGAGGGCATCTCAATATTATGTTTCTACTTTTTTATGAAATTCACACTAAAAGCAAACTATCGAATTAACCAAACTGAAAATAAAACTAGAAATTCTAAAATAGATGAAAAAAATTGCTCTCGCAGGCATGTTTTGAGTTGCCCTTCTGCTTAATCTCCCAAAATGTTCAGGAATTTCAATGCAGAAGGTTAAACTAAACGTAGTCTAAACCAAATCCTTAGTTTTAGTTGTCGCACCTCCTTTACACCTTGCCAACTTCACCATATACACATCGTTTCACTACTTGTGACATCTCCCATGCCATGCCAACGTCTGCAATCGCTTACGCTCCCCACAACTGCTTTACAATTGCTTCATTTCATGCATGCAATCGTCACATTGATCTATTAATAGACTATTGTTGTTATTCCATAGGGTTCATGTGTTGTATATCATCACACAACCAAAGGCATTTCTTGCAATGCCATCAGGATCTCTCTTCCATGCCATCTGAATCAAACTAAGTGTATATTTTACACTGTGCTTGTCTTCACTCATCCAGAGTGACTACATCATTTGAGGGTTATGACACGCCCATCTCCATTCTACCTCTCGGTCACATGCATGGAAGCATACCTTTTGCGGACAACTACACATACTCTGCTAGTTCTAGTTATAGAAAGGCTTGTGCTATTTGAACTACAAGAGTTAGAATGCATTCGGCCAAGAATTTTACTCAGAATATCTTTGTTTAGAAGTTTTGTATTCCACAAAAGCAAAAGATTTGACTTTGAATATTATGATGAGAACTTTCATATCTCCTTCTCAAGAGGTACTGACCTTAAAGCTTTTCAAAATTAAAACACAATTGACTTTGACTTGCACCATTAAATTTAATAAATAAGAAAAAATAATTATGATACGCAGCCCTTATGAGTGCCCCCTATCAGTAGTGACAGAGAAGACTCGGCTTCAGCAACTAGGACACTTGGTGTTGGCGATAGGAGGTGGCCATTGCTGATCACAGGGGACTAAGTTCCCTTAACAACATCAGTACTTGTTCCTTCTTTTGTTGTCTTTAATAATTAAAAATGACCAAATATATTTTTTAAAATATGCAGAAATACTCTTTGGCCCTATTTTGGTTAGAGGATAAAAAAGATAATTTGGTTGAATTTTTTATTTTTTTTCAAAAAATGTGTATGATGTGAAATAAAGATAGTTATATTAAAAATTGTGTTGGATGTGAAATAAAGTTAATTGATTTATTGAGAATCGTATTAGATGTGAAATAAAGTGACTGTTTAATATTGAAATTTATATACGATGAGATAAAATAATTTTTTATTTTTTTAAAATAAATTAAATTTTTTGTCAGGGCAATTTTAGCCATAACGTTTTTTTCAACAAACCAAACAAAGCCTTTTAAACCAAGATTCTAATTGATGAAATATCTATTTATCTAATAAATGTACTAAACATAACATCCACTATGGCTACTGTCTTCTGTGGGCGATACCGTAAATATTGACAATTGAGCTTGGGATATATATCAATTAGTAACTTTAATGACCATGAGTGCTCCTCAATAATAATGAATTCATTGTACATTGGTATGATATATATCAATACGAGTATGCTAAACACACATTTTTAGGCACAAAGGAAAATATAAACTTAAGAAATAGGAGAAAATTATCTCCATAAAAGTGGTAGTAATCTAAATTGATCAGTAAATAAAACATTCAGCATCTACCACTTGGATATAATGTTACCTCCAGTAGAGTTGCAGTTCCACTGCTTGGGTCAACGGCCCCAAATGTCCATGCATCTCGATGATTTCCAAGAAGTACATACCTTTGTATTTATAAAATAATCATTTACTTTATGAAGTGATTGTGTGAAGAATTACATTGCACTTTTATCAAAAAATAAGTCATTTTATAAAATGATTAAGACATTCTCTAACAAGAAATCTAAACAAAAAACATGAGATAATAATAATAAAAGGATTCAAAGCTTTCAACATAATGATGAGCATCGTTAAAGCAAGGAAAATAGTGAGTTCCTATTTATCCATTGGAAAATCATATAACTGAACTTCTTGTTTCAGATTTGATTTGCAAAACAGAAGGGTTGTTGATCCACCCAAAAAATTTAAAAAAAAATCTAGACTGCTTCATCAACTATTAATGGTTTAATCTATCAAAAAAAAAAAAACTATTAATAGTTTACAATAATATACAAGAAAGGGAATTTTGTAGCTTTAATATATCATGATCATCCTTACATCATTAGTATCAATCAAACTCTTTTTCAGAAACAGCTAATGAATTCTATGTCATTTATTCTTATTAATTAATGCACATGATATCAATCAATGGAGCCAAAGTGTGACCTAAAGTGACACATGAGGTCACCAATGCGTTTCATGTGGTGAGGACCACTTCAATAAGAAGTACATTGATTCAAACTTGTGAAAACAAGATCATTATGAGAAACCTATCTGCAATTTGTGGGCCAAATATCACACAATTCGAGAGGAATTCACCAATATTTTGTTAACCCAATGGTGTGACCGCCATATATGCAACATGAGAGTTGAATATAATATGTAAATCAGCAATACAAGAACAAGAAAATAACTAAACAATAAGAATATGAAAACCATGTATGAATCATAAGAGAGATATATGATAAAGATACAACAATAACAACCCCCACCACTGAGGATTGTTTTGGTTGTACCCCCTAAGTTAGCTTCATCTCCAGTGCATTGGGCCAAAGTGTGAGTGAGCTCATGTTGAAAACTCAACTCTTGGTTTGTGTAAACCATCCACCACTATATAGTGTGGTAATGTGGCTTTGATCCCTCACTCCTCATAAGTGAATGCCTCGTTGGTGAAGCGCCATAAACTCTTGTAGGTCCTATGACAACAAAATTACCCATTGTTGCTCCATTTCCTACCAACATGTAGACCAAGAAATTGAAGAAAAGAACTAATATAAGAGCATTCATCATTCCTAGTATCATGTAAAGAGTTCCAAGCAAAACATGTGGCACGTTTAGAGAAATAAACTAACCTGTCAGGCTCTTCCTTTCCTTCTATCACAGCTATTACATTTTGAATTGTCATAATAGTTTCATTCCCCTGAAACATTAAGCACAGAGAGAGAACCTCTAAGATCATTGTACAATGATAAAAATATTTGGTTAATAACTGAAAAGTTCTTGTAGTTAACCCATAATTACTGTTTGGTCCACGATTTTCAAACATTTACTAAAAGGTCTCTACAGTTTACCCAATATTACATAGAAGGCTCCTCCGCTGTTAAAATTCAACAGATTTTTAATTTTACCCTTAACACTTTTTTTCAAATTTTCATGCCTTTACCAACCGCAACTGGCTCGTCGACGCTGCCTTGCAGCCACCACCTCATCGACACCACTTTGTTATTGTCGCCTTGCACAGCGCCTCACCGGGAGAGAAAATGGGAGAGAGAGGGGTGGGCGCGATGCGTGCGAGGCACACGGAAAGAGCATGGGGCAGCGCGCGCACTTGCGTGGGAGAGAGAGAGGAAGGGTAAAAATGAATTTTTAAAATGGAATATTCTATAGATGTTGATAGAAATTGTTAGTAGAGACTTGTTATGTAGTAATCATAATTTAGAAGAACCTTTAATGTTATAATATTTTTAAAATAGAAACCTTTCAGCAAATTTTTGAAAATCGTAGGCCAAATAGTAATTATAGGTTAAATATAGAGACCTTTCAGTAATTAATCCAAATATTTATTAATCACACAACTAAGAGGCAATAAGTGAATATTATGCTTCATTGATTATTTTACAAATTAACACACATTTCTTTACCTCATATCCATACAAGACACATCAATGTATGTCACAACAATAATTTTATCATAACTCAGAAAAACTACAATAATATTTGGTCATTCTAGTGTTTATAAGCTTGAACAACTCATGATGACCTCGAACATTGTTGTTTTTGTGATACAAGAAAATGTCTAGGGTTCAAAAATGTAAAAGTCCTTTCTTCCTTCTGTCATAAAATTCTCAAGCTATTTAACCTAAGGAGAATTGTCGTGTAGGTTGAGATGACGAGCATTGGAATAACCTAGATTTATTGTCCTTTTTGCAATTTACGACAATATCAATGACACAGCTTATAAAAGCAATAATAATGCAAATCATCTACTGAATCATCCGCCGTGAATGCCACATGATGAGAAGTTTAACTTTAGACAAACTAATTATCTAAGCATAATACTCACTATGTACCCTTTAAATATATGTGATAAGTATCCTTAAAAAAAAATGTGATAAGAAGTTTTCTCTAATGTGAAGTAAAATCTATGATAGAAATTATAAATGTGCGGTTAGAATGTGAACTAATTATGTCCTGGATGAAAATTAAAGCTCACTATGTAAGTGAGATTGATGAAGCCTGGTCCAGGGCCCAGCCGGTAAGGTGGAGCTCCTCTAGCGCCTTGCCAATCATCAGCAGCAATCTCTCCCCCAATCATCCTAAGTATCGCCACTCCATCCCTCCCTGACACCGGCAGTGACGGGATTGCAGGCATCAACCCACTCGCAATCACTTCATCAACACTAATCCGCTCGCTAGCACTGACACTAGCCCATCCCGGCGTCGTTGGATCCCCAGCGCCACGGTAGACACTCCCTAATTGCACACCGGTCGGCGACAACCATTTGTTTTCTGGGAACCATTTTCCCTTTTGCCCACCGCCATAGTCCTTGGCGTCGCTGAAGATAATTACAGCCACGGCTCCGAAGAGATGAGCGTTCCTCACGACATCCCCACGATATACATGACCATACCGCGCGATGACCACATTCCCGGCGACTTCCACCCCTGCTGCCCTCAACGCAGTGAAGTCTTCTACGCTGCCATAGTTGGCATACACCACTTGGCCGGCAGCGGTGCCGGAGTGAGCATACGCGTGGAATGTTGGAATGACCTCAGAGGCGACGTCCGCAAAGGGATCCCCTTCATAGATTTCTTGGACTAGGTCGAATGAGATGGCGGGACCCGACGGATCGGAGGATAAAGAAAGGGAACGGTGAACAGGGTAGGAGAGGAGGACATCGTATGAGACAATGTGAGTAGAGATGGAGGCAGCGGAGAAGATGCTGATGACATAGGCCGCTGCAGCAGCGTTGGCCTCAGAACCGGCGACGTGGGGCCGGCGGGTTAGGGATAGGAGGTGTCCAGCTACGGTGTCGTTGGAAGAGAGAGAGAGGAAGAGGGAGTGGTAGGTGGACTTAGACGGAGGGGAAAACCTGAGGTGGTGGAACAGTAGAAGGAGAAGGGCCGCTGTGGCTGCGGCGGCCGCGTAACGGGCGGCGTTATTGGCAGCCGATGGCCTCAGGGTTTTCATTCCAACTATTTTTATTCCCAACTATTCGAAGGCAGAGGGAACGACGGAGGGCATAGACGCTGCTATTCGCACCTATTTATCTCTACTTGAAGAATGGGAAGAAGAAGGTAGATGGGTACATGGCTGCCTTCATCCTCGCTCTCCTCGGGTGCTCCATTACCATCGGAAGAGACGGCATGCCTAGAGCCTGATCAGATAACAACATGATGACCAAATGATCCAGCTCCGGCAGCTGATTGTCGCGGCCGGTGATCATTAATGCAGAGGCATCACAAGATATCGAATAAGAAATAGTAAATATTTTATCCAAAAAAATAATAATAAATAGCAAATAAGTCCCTCTAATTTGATTCTATAATTAATTAGATCTTTCAAGTTTTCAGATTAAATAAATTAATTCTTGAGCTTAAAATAATGAACAAATAGGTTTTTTATTATTAATAAAAACTTAAAATAAAAAATATTGTTAAAATTAATTTAATAATTAAAAAAATATCTTTCAATAGATCTCTTAATTAATATTAAATAATTTATTTATATTTTATATTAAACTCAAAGTTTAATTTATTTATTTTAAAATTTAAAAAATCTTAATATCATATAAATTTAAATTAGGAAGACATAATTATTATTAGCCCAATAAAAAATAATGAAATGTATTAGTAAATATGTCTGAAAAAGTATTAAATATATATTACTTTAAGAATATGTATTATATTAGTAAAATAATATATATTTTATGCTATTTATTAATATTTATTAAAAATTATTGAGTTTAAAAAGGAGAATCATGCTATCATTGGCATTCATCCAATAAGAATTGAATCCATTAATTTACTAATTTATGAGTTGGCCATATTAACTATTAAGTTTCGAATGTGTAAAAGAGATTATTATACATTAGAAATTCAGAGCTTATTAATAAAATTATGTGTGTGCACTTGAGTAAATTTTAAGTCATAAAAATAATTTATTAAGTAGAAAAATTGATTATAAATGTTTTAATTTTGCTCGATGTTATAAAAATCAAACCGATAATCGAACCGGAACAACAATTGGTTCATGGTCGGACCAGTATAACCAATTGGTCCAATTATTGATATTAATATAACAAAATAATATAATTATTCACACTTAATATTAAAAATATAAAATATATATAATATAAAATATTTGTTACGTAAATATAATTAAATAATTTATATCTAATATGATCAATAAAAATTAATTAATATATATTCAATATTATTAATAAAAATTGATGAATATATATATAATTTTTAATAGCACAAACAAAAATTAAAGACTATATATTATGTATATTTAACATAAAATTAATTAATATAAATTCATATTTAAATAAAAAAAAAATTAGTTATTTTTTTTTAATAAACATAAATTTTTATCTAAAAAATTTATTGTCTTACTTACAAACATTAACAAAAAAAAATATAAATTTTTCAGTTAAACCAGCATTTAATTGGTTCAATCAGTTCACCCAATTTGACTGGTTCAACCCGGCCTAAATCAGTTCAATTCGATTTATACCGGTTCAATTTTTTTTCTGTTTTAATATAGACCGGACCGGACTAGAGACCGGTTCACGGTCCGACCAGTCGAACCGGCCGGTCCGGTCCGATTTTGACAATATTGATTTTGCTCATGTGTGTAGCTATGCATACGAACTTTTTGTTGCATGAATTGACTATGAATTTGAAGTCAATAATTTCTGGATATTTTTATTGATAATTTTTTTGAATAATATTTTTTTTGAATAATGAGTGACAATCTTTTTTAAAAGGGTATAAAGTGACATAATAAAGTAGAATAATTAGGTTGCTTTTTTATCTTATTAATTGGCTAAATTATTGGCATCATTAATTCTTTTGTATTATTTCGGATAATTATAATTCACACTTTTTCTTGTTTATTATTTTATTGAAATTATCTGAAGCTAATTAAATTTGATATTTTGTTGTGGGATCAATTGCATTAGCCTGAATCTAATATTCAATCAAATTTATATAATGTGTTGAGATTCAAATATTAAATTACTGTTAACACGTAGTTCCTGCGCTGCATCCTGGCCGAACACCGCCTGCCAGGTTTGTACTTGATTGATTGAATTTGCTGACCCAGCTTCAAATTTTGCAGGACTCTTGACCCAGGTCAAACATCGGGCACGAGGGTTCAGCCAACCCTCGCCCACGACGATCCAGGATCAACCTTCGTAACCTCAGGCACGAGGTTACGAGGTAAACGCCTGTCACGATCAACTTCACCTAACCCCGCCGCTCTCCGTACAGACATTCTTTCCTAGAAGAAGTACCAGCATTAAAAGATGTCATCTTCCCGTAAGAATGGCAAAACTCTCCGGTGACAGATAAACGGCGCTCGGAGATCGTCCATCACCTTTCCGCCGGAAAACCAGGGAACCTGGGTGAAGCTGCACCATCCCTGCCTACAAATATCGCTGAACAGTTCTCCAAAAAGGAGAGGACGTAGAGGACATACAGACAGACAGACAGAAAGGAGCAGGACGAAAAACAGAACTCTCTCTCCAGAAGGGTTTCGATTGTAACAGGACTCCGGCTGAGGAGCACCTGGCCTCTTCTTCTTCTTCTTCTTCTTCTACTCTTCTAAAAGCATTGTACAGCCTTCAAGGCTATCCTTTTCCCATTAGTGAAACTTCTTCGCTGACCGACCGGTGGACGTAGGGAATTTCCTCCCTGAACTACCTTAAATCCCTGTGTGCTTTTCTGGTTGTTTCGGATTAATCTTCTCCCTGAGCCTCCGTTAACAGGCTCACCTCCTTTGCGCGCCGCCGTATCCCGAAACTCTCTTTCTTCTGGTGTTTCCTGGGACCCCCACATCCTACGTCAACATCTTCTGGTGCTTTCATTAAGACAGGAAAAGATGGTGGCCAGAACGCGCAAAACCAACTCTGCTGCCCGCAGTGTACATGCGGGAGAACCCTCTGTCCGGGCGCCGGACGACGGAGCCTCAACTTCCACTTCCCGGCGACGCGCCGGATCTGCCTCCTCCTCCCGAGGCACCTGTGTTTCAGAGCTCCAGGGGATGCTCGCAACCCTCACTGACATGGTCAACGGCCTCACGGCACAATAGGCCGTCATCCTCAGACAGACTCAACCGGTCTGTGCATTACTCCCTCTCCCGCCGGTAACGGCGGTCCCTGTTCCTCGCCCGCCGGCACCGGCGGTC
>JAEMOT010000750.1:495263-576647 GCA_019297695.1 Apostasia ramifera
TCAAATAAAATCAAAATAAAGCTAATATGGAAATCTCTAATAGCTTTAATTAATTTTAATTTGAATTTTGATTCAGCACATGACGTCATCCTAGCCACCCAATTCGATGCTGATCTGTCCCCACCAACAACTCTACCCTAACTTTTGACAGTCTTACCAGCGCCAATACTTGACAGAGTTGAGTTCTTTAAATGAGGGGAGTGCTAATGCGGGGCATTCGCGATATTGCCTGCGCTAACGACAACACAAGCATAGTTGAGGAGCCCTGCATGGGACACTAGTTATATTTATGTATTTTCTTTTTGTATGTTATTTCTATTCATATATTCGAATGAGGTGCTCTATAGAGTGGATTTTGTAGTGAGGAAAGTTGTACAAGGTTATTTAGGTGTTTGTGTACATGCTCAAAAAAAGAAAAAAAAAAGAAAAAAATAAAAGATTGCGTAGGTCCGTTGACCCGCGTGGTCTGCCTAAGCTGGTGCTGGCCCATATAGGAGCGCAAGCGCATCCCGCGATCGCTCGCTCGACCCGTGTCGTCTGCACCCCGCTTCCCCTGCCATTTTCCTTGTTTTCTTTGGTTTTCTCGCTGCATCAATGTCCGTAAATGACAGAAATGCTATTGATTGGTGATTGTTGACCGCCAGCAAGCTTTTCCCTTCCCACTCTATAGATGAAGCTTCTGAGGGTCATTTTATGAGATCCAGAAGTTTGATTTCAGTGATCTTTTAAGCGTTGAGCTGCTGTCATTGTTAAGAATATTTATGGATGCACCACAATGCCAAGGACGAACTGTTAAGAATATTTATGGAGGCACCACAATGCCAAGGAAGGACTCGAAGAGCTTCATTAGGCTTCGAGAAATGGTTGAAAGATTGACCTCCGATTCGTCGCTACCCTTTATCTCTGTACTACTTTCTATATTTTTATTTCACTCTGTGTGTGTAATTGATCATTTGCTTTTATTGTGTTTTCTTGCACCAAGTTTGTTGTTCCTATTGTGTGCTTTCATCATATCCTGTGTTTTAATTATAACTTCACGAATGGTTTGCGCATTCCCGCTTTACTTGCCCAATATTCATCATTGTGTAATCTTTATGCTTTTTTACATCATTATGCTTATGTTACCTTATTAAATCTAATACATTCGCTTGGTAAACTGCTCATATAAGTTTTTTGCGTTCTATAATTTTTTGTAAGAATTTTATTTTTAGACGTGCAATATTTTTATATTTGTAATTCATTATTACATTATCATTGCAAAACTCTTCAAATTACCTGCAACAATCAATTTACTTAATTGTATCGCACCCATATTAGTTTTTTTTGAACTTTGCAAGGAGATCAAATTGCATTCATGCGTAGGAGGAGTACTTTATGTATATTGCACAACATGCACAGACTTCTCACCTACATCAAAAGCCCTCCACAAATTTGCTATAAAATATCTACTTTAAACACCTACAAAAACTATCTTGTTCCTACTATAACGTAAACTACTAGGTTGGAGTCATTAGGAATTATATTAGTAGTCATTATGTGAAATCTAATATCTCGAATAATACGTCCGTCTCCTAAATGACAACTAAAAGAAATTATGCTTTTGCAAGACCTTGAATTGCCGGGTGAGATATTTGATAAGTGTGTTAAAGCATACATCTTTTGAACATGTTCTATCTTAGTGATGATAGTATCGTGTCTTGCTACTCACTATTTTACCAAATTGGCCATTGACCCTCTACAAATTTGTTTTTCTCCTGCAAGAGCATAAATTCTAGGGATCAAAAATTGCGTTGATAAACTTGCCGAGATGCATAACTCCTCGAATAACATGTCTTATAATGCAAAAGTGTTGTAGCGGCGGTCTTTGTACCTTGCTATGCTACTGCTCCATTAAATTATACAATGCTCATTTAAACTAATCTTTATATTTATGTGATTATAATTTTTTTATAAAATGATAATGTCTTTGATTAAAGTATGGTTTATTTCAAACTTTGTGATACTTACCACTTAATAAGGCACATGCCCTCTGTTTTGTATTGCTAAATGGGATCGGTAAGGACATGCTTAAAGGTTGCGGTGTTAATTAAACCTGAATTCATTGTCATTACAAGATAAGGCACATGCCCTCTGTTCTTAATGAGTTGTTCTGTAGCCATAACCTTAATGGCTTAAATGAATCAGATTTGATCGGTAAATCTTTAGATGATGGAACCATAAGATTTTAATGGTTTACAATCACTTTCCAACCAATTCAACTCTAAAATAACATAAGCCATTGATCGAACAAATACTGATGTTTGGCTCTTTTAATCGAAAGTTCTCTTCTTAATGGAGGTGAGTAATTAATTATAGGGGATTGCGCTTATGGGAAGCTTTCGTACCTAAAATCTGAAGCTTCAAGAGTAACTCTCTTAAGGTAAAATTTTCTATCTCTTGATGATGTATTTAATTATATGCGTATTTCAACTAAGTGCATTTTTAGAACATATAACCTTGTACTGAGCTGCATATATTAACTCTATTAATAAATCTGTAGCCATGAGTTCTTTTGATATTGTGCATGACTATAAGCCTAGAGTTTTTATAGATCTTATTCCAGTATTTATTTTTACTAGGATGTTTGAATTTACTGAGTCATTTGTACATATTAGAGAATTTCATAAAAAAATCAATAAGAGAATAAGTGCTAGTAATGACACTCATTAAAAGTAAGCAAATTGTCACAAGCGAATATAAGAATTTTCAAAAGTTGGTTATGTTATGATTCAGGTTTGACCTGATTAGTTTCCATTTAAAACTGTTAAAAAATTACAAGCTTGCGGAGTTGGTTCTTTTAATTTTTTTTTTAAAAAATTATCTCGAATGCGTACAACGATCTCAGTGATCTGTTTGAGTTTTCATTATCCATTGACCCTAGTGTTCACAAGCCAAAGGAATTCGCCTAAGACTTAGTGAAAACCATTGGCTGAAACTTCTTCTTAGTCCACAAACCAATACGTAATTTGTCAAACAACAAAATTTAGTGAATTTTGGCAAGGGAACAAATAGCTATGATAGATGAAAATTTAATTCGGCTAAGGTGGTCGAAGATGTAATTTGATCATAAAGATTGAGTTAGAAAGGCAAGCTCTCATGGGAACAGAGGGATCATGCGCAACGGAGCCACTTCGTGTTCATGCAGAAGTCGAGGGATCAAGTGTGACAAAATTGCTTCATATTCAGCAATGACATGATAGCTGGCAGTTTTGACAGTGCTTTGATTCCTTTTTTAAACTCTACCTGGAATTAGTTTGGAAATCATATTTATATGGGAATTTTGCATGAGAGTCGAGGCGGGCGAGCAAGTATAAAAAGGAAGGTTAGGGAGAGGTTGCATGTGCCTCTTCTCTTTGGGCTCCTTGCTTCTGATCTTCATTTTCACTTTGTGTATTTGCTCACTTTTAGGCCGTGGCGGGACCTAAGGTTCAGGATCAGTGTGTGGTTGTTTGCTGGTCAACTTTTTGATACCAGCGAGTTGATTGAAGAGGTATTTGAGTCGGAGATCTCAAAGATGTAGTTGTAGGAAGCCTGTGAAATTGTGATCACCAAGGGAAAACAGGCCGGTCAGATCAAAGTGCAAGGATTGTTGTACTATGGCCTCGCCTAACGATCGGCCAAATTGCCTGCCAAAGGGCATGATAGTAGTGTCCTAGTAGTTCCTTTGGTAGGGCATGTTCTTGCCAATGCAAGATTTCTTTATCGACACTTGCCACCAGTTCAACACAGTTTTTGCTTAATGGGGGCCAAACATGGTTTCTTTAGTTTATTGTTTGTTAGAGGTTTTGAAGGACGCAAATAAATAGTGGAGCTGGGACCAGTTGAAGAAGTAACCAAAGTTGGATGGATCATTCTGGTTGAAGCAAATTGGAACACTGCGTTTGATCTGATACTCTTCCTTTGGTGATTGGAGGAAGAGGTGGTTTTTTGTCTTGAAAGGAAAGCTTTGGGAGAACTGTCTTGTCACATCCCTTCACCCTAATCATCTTACACTTAATAGTAGTGGGGGTATGACTAAAAATTCTCTTGACAAGGGAAACATCGAGTTTGACGATATCAAAATTCAGCATAAAATAAAATATCTATTACAACACTTATTTGTTCACTTAGCAAACATCGTACACGATGATTATTACAATTTTAAAAATAAGAAAAAGGTGACAGTAGAGTATCTGCCAAAAATGTATCAGACTCGAAGTACTGAGTAGACAAAGCTCATACTAAAAGAACATTCATCAGAACACAATATCAGTAGATTAGCTCAACAAATTCATTATCATCCTTCGATCACGATGTT
Source organism: Apostasia ramifera (assembly GCA_019297695.1). Lineage (NCBI taxonomy): Eukaryota > Viridiplantae > Streptophyta > Magnoliopsida > Asparagales > Orchidaceae > Apostasia > Apostasia ramifera. Next base: position 499,600 of record JAEMOT010000750.1, read on the forward strand.
AGGACACCACACCAATATCGTGTGAAAGTACAAAGTTCATATCACCACCCCTTAACAAGGTTCATTGTACCTGGCCCTGAAGCAATTCCATAATACTATTCGCGATGTTATAAAAATATGAAATCACGGACACGATGTTTGCACAAATCTTGGCCACGATACGTGCACCGACAGTCATCTGCCGAACATCAAACCGTCAAACCACAATTAGTCAAACATCGTTCCTCCATAACTTCGCGTTATCAATTTTACCCATAATATCGGTATATTTATAACATTCGTGTTTTCGTGATAGTATTACTCAACATATCAGTTCCACCAAACATCGGGGACGGCGATTGTCTTACTAAACATTAGTCCCACCAACTGTCAGGGACGATGATTGTCTTACCAAACATTAGTCTCACCAAACCACGGGGATGATGGTTGTCTTACCAAACATCAGTCCTACCAAACATCGGGGACGAAGTTATCCCTCAACCGGTTTTGATTTTTTGATGTATTGCCTCTCTGCCCAAACTCACTGGAATGGTCCTCAGCGACCACCCATAATACCACATATTCTAGCTCACTGCCAATACTATCCTTAGTGATAGACTGATCTTACGTCATCATCGTTTTTGCCAATACTACCCTCAGCGGTAGGCTGGATTTACAGCATCATCTTTGTCAATACTACTATCAGCGGTAGACTGGACTTACAGCATCATCTTTGCCAATACTATCCTCAGCGGTAGACTGGACTTACAGCATCATTTTTGCTAATACTATCCTCAGCGGTAGACTGGACTTACAGCACTTCCCAATTTGGGCAGACATCTATACTACGAGAAATTGAAAATCACCTTTTCTTCCTCTTTCTTTCATAATTCATTTTTTTAACATAAGTTCTCTAGACTTAGCTTCAAATTACTCTCCGCAACATTATCTTACTCAGATAACAGGGCAATCACAGAAATTTTTTCACATAAATATTCAGTTAAACCAGGAAAAATATGCATACCTTTTTTTGTTCAAAGTAAAAGATTTATAGTTTTATCTCTTTTATATTTATATGTATGAGATTTGTTTACCTTGCGTTTGCTATTTCCAAGTTAATAAATGAATATTAACTTGGAATCTCCCCTACTTCAAGTTCGTCCTATCCGCTGGGCTATTTTCGTCAATTTTCCAAGGAAACAGAATGTCAGAAAGAGTTAATACAAAAGTAAAGGGCAGAATCAGAGAATATATATTATTCTCTTGCATGTTTTCATGCAACTCGAGACTTGGCACGATTAACTCAACACTTGGCACCATTATCTCAACACTTGGCACAACTATGAACTAGTTCACACCAACTCTTAGAACTTGCCCACCAACTTCATACTATCACAACCCCTGACTTCAGGATTAGCTATACACGTGGCACCAAAAATTAACATTACATAATATCGTTCACGAGGTTATGTCTAACCCGAGGTTTCACGTTTCTCGTGCACGACGGTACGCCTAACTCATATACATATCGTTCAGAAGGTTTCACGTTCATCGTCACGAGGTTATGCCTTACTCATACCTCCCAAGTAATGTCCAAACAGTCATATTCACCTTAGAACTAAAATATGAAAAATAGAGATACCTGGATGTTACATGTCTTGTCCGTGTTTACACGAATCACTTTATGGTGATGTCGTTAGACTCGAATCATCTCGGCTTTGAGTTCCTAGCGTCGATGAAGAAAAATAGGATCTTCAAAATATATTTAGCGTGTCTCGGCGAACGGATTATGAGACTGAGAGATAAAGTGTTGAAGGGAAGAAGTTATTGTGTTAGGGCACCAAATTGTTGATGTAGGAATTTTCAACTAGGATTAGAGGAGATTAATCAAAAGGATAAATGAGTGCTTCATTACTATAATTCTGTTAATTAAAAGAAGGTACGACATTGGAGAAGTAGAAGTGGAAAATGGTGGAGAATAGACCACTAAGGTTGTTTTTCTTAAAGGCCACAAGAGAACTAGGATAGATCGGTAAGGTTGGCGTGCGTTGAGGAGCAGTCAAGTAGCGACAATGCTAAGGAGTCGAATAGTGGAGAGCTTATTGGTCAATCGAGTTGGGACAAAGGAGGTTGTTTAGCCGAATGTCCTTTTAGCCCTGTTTGGTTAGAGCTAAGAACTACCAAACTTCTGTAAAAATATTTTCATCAATAGTTTATATTTATTTCACATTATATACAAAGGTAATATTAAAATTGTTTTATTTCATATCCTATATAAATTCAATCATAAATTTAATTTTATTTCACATTCTACATATGCTTTAACAACAAAATCAAAATTTTCACATTCAACATAATTTTTAATAATAAAATAATTTTATTTTTTTGTTATAATATTAAAATAAATTTCTCTTTTTCTATCTTAAAAAACGTAGAACATCTCAAAAACAAATTCTAACAATGCTCATAGTTTTGGAAAGGATGGCCGTTTAGGAGAGCTCAATGTGGGTATTAATTGTGGAGAGAAAGATATATGATCATCACGAATGCTAATGCTACTTGTCATCCAACACAAAGGATACCCGCCCACAATAAATTAGCTGCCTTAGGAAATGAGAAATGGTTTATGGGATAATGGGCTATATTTGAGGAGATATGGCTTGTATGACACGATATTAAATAGTATATCAGAGGGATAATAATAACGAATTAGGCTCTTTGACTAGAATTATTCAACTAGCACAGGTAAATAGACAGTTCAATTTATTTGGCTTGGCTTCCAAATTCATGGTTTTTGCTATTCGACTAGTGGGTCTCTTCGAGTTTAGATCTCTCAAACTGAGTTAATTTGTCGTTCGAACTTTTAAGTGACCTTTTTTGACACTATTTGTTTGCCACATGGACAGCTGAGATGACCTCAAAAATTAGCAATGTAGTAATGTAGAAGTAGATGAGTTAGAGACAAATTTAGCATGGGAAGACTCCAACAATAACAACAACAACAACCAAGTCTTAATCCCACTAGGTGGGGTCGACTATATGAATCTTTTGTTTTCATTGCGCTTTATTTGTTACTAAATTTTTATCTAGGTCTAAGTAACTAAGATCATTTTTTATAGTTTCTTATCCTGTCTTCTTTGGTCTCCCTCTTCTTTTTTGTACATGGGCAAAATCCAATAACTCAATTTTTCTATCTGGAGTTTCAATCAGCCTACAATTTAGGTGTCCAATTTAACCCGTCGTTGCCGGGTCCCAAGTCCCGGATGAGAAGCGCGGAGGGTTGCATTAGGCAGTCGACAGCTAGTGTAAAACTTATCGAATCAATCATGATATGGGAAGTCTCCAATGAGAAGAAATCCATAAGTCATTTTAAGAAGGATGGAAGGAGGCCATTGTATTTGAAAAGTGATTGTAAGTGTGGCAGTGCACATAGAGATTCAGAAGCCATGATTCTGATCAGTTCTTCAGGGCATCGACTTTTGTAGCTATTGGAGAATGTTTGTTCTTTTGATTTACCATCATCATTACAATTAATTCATGTTTTTGACATCAATATTTTCTGCAACGAAGAGTTTATGCAAATTCATTGAATCTCCACTGTCATTTACAATTTATGAGGATTCAAAGATTGCTTTCATAAGCATTGGTTTGCATGTCCTTAAAAAAGTTGGAGGAGGTTTTCATTTACGCAATTTTCCTCAAGTGGTTCACTAAAGGGTGTCGTCATAAATGATTTTGTTCAGTAATGTAATGGAAGTTTGACCAATGTACCACATGTCATCTCTTAGGCTAACATATTCTTAAGCTTGTTTTTGTATTATGTAGTTGATATCTTTTTATCATATTTTGTCGAATGTTGTCACTTGATGTGGTTTTCTTTGGTATAGTAAATTGGATAATATATGCTTACGTATGTGAGAGTGACAAATAAGGGTTATTTTTCCTTAACAAAGTGCATTTTTAAACAAAATAGTTTGTTGTCACTTCTTTTGGTGCATTTTTCATTGGAAGCACTAGTATTTTGATACTAACGTCTTTGTTAGGCTTTCTTTAGATAATCTTTCAATGTATAAGAGATGCTTCTGTTTCACTCTTGATTTCAGCGATAGATGCGAACATGTTGATTGGATTCCATCTTAGAATTGTGGTCTTGTGCAGCCTTTTTAACTTCTTTATTAAGAGATATTCGAGTTATTTTAATGGATTTATTTCTTTTAAGCTACGATGGAAATATTGTCACAATCACATTGATGAAGTCCAATGGTTATTATGTGAATATAAAGGTATGTACTTCTTGGTAATCATCGTGACGCATGGACATTTGGGGCCGTTGATCCGAATAGTGGTACTGCAGCTTTATTAGAGGTAATCTCACATCTTATTGGAAAATACTAACTCATTAACTTAAATAAATTATTTTCTATAACTATAAATCTCTTTTTGTGTGACCGTGTATGTCTTCGTCTTATATATAAACACTCATATATACGCACACACATGAGTATGTATAGAAATGCCTGAATATGCAAAGATAAAGTGAATTAAACCTATCAGCAATGATAAATGAGCATTTTTTTTATCAAAACTTTAAAATCATAAATAATGTTGTGTACACTTGTTTATTTTATTTGTGGAACATGCATACGGGAAAAAAGAATGACATCAAATCGTTAGATTATGTAGGTAATTTCCTATTCAAACTGTATAGTGTTAGATCAATATGTTAAAATTGAATGACATGGCCAAATGAGTACCGGAAAAGAACATAAATGATCGACAACCTGATCTTCAAGAGTTTTAAAATGAAAAAAAGTGAAGGAAAAACAAGAATTTTGTTTTGAGCAGTCGATACTCTCTTTCTTTGTGTGTTCCTATGTTGCTCGCTCTTCAATTTCTTCTAAGCTTGGTTCTCAACCAAGCCATTGTAGGAGATCATGAGTTTCACTTCTAAATTTTATTTAACAGCGCAGATTAGTATCATTAGTTTTGATCTATTTTTGGAGGCTCTATAACTGTATCCATTGTGGGGAAGAGTGCATGTTCTCTCAAATAATTTATTCAAATATATAATTTACTCATTTCGTTGTTTCCCATATTTTCAATATCATATAACAAAGAGTTTCCTAGCAAGCTTGTAAAGAATTAAGAAAAGAAATTACATGTTTTAAGCTAATATGTGGGAGGTAGAACAAATTAGCTCGTTTCTAGACCTTCAATGTTGATCAAATTTTTACTCCATGTAAAATCTTAATAGAGAGCTTCTAAAGATTTATAGCTATTCTATCACCACGTCTTGAGTAGAACCTTTTTAACTTTTATAACTATCAGTATCTTGTCTATCATTTTAGGAACATTCTTAGGCTGTAGACTTACTATTAGACAGTTGATAATTATTGTCTATGTTGAGCACTCTAATTAATCTTCCACTTATTTGTTCTAACTAAAATGGTTGTTTTGGTTAATTGTAGACTTAACAAAACACTTCCCATATATTGGTTGCCAGTTCCTCATTGTTTTGTTTCATTCTTTGTTTCAATCAACTAATTTTTGGACTATCTTTCCTTCATCTCACTCTCTCTCTCTATATATATATATATGTTTATATTGTAGAATCAAAATTGTTGTCTAGAGGGGGAGTGAGTAGACAATTATATGTTAATGAAACTATTTATGTCAACTAAAATACATTAGTAATAATAAGATGTAATAAACGGAAGTAAGTAAATAAAGGACTTTAAATATACGTGGTTCGACCACCCTATGCCTACGTCCATGGCCCAATGGGAGCAAAGAAAATCCTCACTATGAAATGGCCTCCTTTCTCAAAGCTAGGCGGAGAAGCCCTTTACACCACTATTACCCTTCCTCCACAAAATGTTACTTGGTTCACTCAAAGGAAGTTGGCTCATCTAGACCCACACGGTCACCAAGAGCCACATCCAAAGCTATGTTCACTCCCTAGATCCTTCTTCACTCGAAGGAGAGCTCACCAAGAGCACACTTTTTCTTCATCAACACATAACCTCATTATTTCCTTGGATCAACCAATGAAAGTGGAATGCATGATGAGAGTTATCGTCTTTAGATCTTGAGCATCACACGCAAATCTCTTCTAACCAAGAACGATTGATCACTAGAAACTATTTTAAATTCTCACAACTTTGAAGTAAATTCAATCTCAGGTCATGTTGCTCTTTTGGGAACGTTCTTCCATTCTTTATAAATGGAAGAATCAAAACATTCAACAAAGTTAGAAAAATGATTCTTGATTGGAAAAAAAACTACTAGCTAAAATCTGAAACAATTTTTACTTTAAAATTAATTCTATTATCAACTGGTTGATCAAAACCTATCAAATTGTGATGTCTTTTGAACCTATCAAATTGTGATGCCTACTTTCTAACACAAAAGAACAATTTATCAAACAGGAGTTTGTAGAGAAATTTATGGCCAAAATATCGAAAGCTGAAAAAGAAAGTTGAAGGGTCACTGTGATCGACCAACTTGGTTGACCACTTTTAGAAAACTCAGCCAAATTCTAAATATTGCTCTGACTTTAGTATTGGTTGACTAGGTTGTTCGACTAACAGGTCAAAAGCATCCCTTCTATTATCTGGTCAATCTAAAACACTCAAAATTGATCCGAACTTGAATTTAACTCCTAATCATGTCTAATGATATTAAGGCTCTTTCCATTATATTTTCACACATTTATTGATTTAGTTACATGAATTTTTTCCCAAAGTCAAACCCAAACTAAAATCTCCAGTCTTGATTGTCTTATTCTTCAGCTCGATCTTGATCCAATTAATGTTGACTCATTTTTCTTGAATATATTGCGGCATTCCATCTTTTCTTTTCATCATGTAGTCTATTTTATAAATATTTCACGAGTTAACTTGAAATAATATTGATAAATTGTTAGTATTAAATTAACTTAAACATGTTGCCCAAACATAAAAACTTATATACAAAAGAGAGGAACTAACATATACACATGTATACATAAATGTATATGTGTACCTGTGTATCTGTGCGTGCGTGCGTGCGCGCGCGCAGTGTGGGTGTGCGTGTGTATTTCTCTTAACGTATTCATATGTATGGGAAACGTCACATGATAGACAAATATAAATAGCCAACGTATTCATTTCTTTTAATGTGACGTTTGTGGACCATGATGGCATTGTTTTCTTTTTTGCGAAATTATTATTATTATTGTTATTAGAGGTAATTCACGTAGGCCCCTGAGGTTTGTTTAATTTGCTATAAAGGTCTACAAATGTCAAAACATGCCATATAGGTCCACAACAATGACTATATAGTTCACTAAGGCTCTAACTATTTCTAAAAAGCTTCCAATCAGGTCCAATATAATACTTTTCGTCCAAAATATCATTAATTTTTCAAAAAATAAAATTAAAATAAATATTTTTTAAATTTACTATTTTATCCCTGTTCACTTGCGCTATCGCCCAAGGCTGCACGTGCGTATTATCACGGCGACGGATGACTCAGTCTGGTAGGCTTGTGCGGGTCCGGCGAAGCTGAAAATAGTATTTATATACTTTGAAAATTAATAGATTAAGTAAGATATTTTTGTCATTTTAAAAATACCTAACAGATTCTGTCACGGAGGGAGTACGATGTCCTGTGTAATATTTTTTGTGGACTTGAATGTCATGTTTTGAGATTTGTGGACTTTTGTAGTATAGTAGGCAAATCTCAGGGGCCTAAATAGAATTATCCCTTTTTATTATTATTATTTTATTTGACATTCTTCTATGCAAATGTTGCTTAATTTTAGTTGGCTGAAAGATTGAACACGTTGCAAAAGAGAGGATGGCGACCTCGAAGAACCATCATATTATGTAGTTGGGATGCGGAAGAGTATCACTTGGTCACCATCCAACTCTATTACGTGTTATTTCCTCTTTCCAAATCAAGTGTCTTCCTGATTCTCACTGTTACCTTGTCTTTGTTTCGATGTTTGTTTGTTTGGCAGCTAGGTTCGACAGAATGGGTTGAAGATAATAGAGAGATCTTAGCATTGAGAGCTGTAGCATATCTAAATGTTGATTGTGGTGTATCTGGTCATGGGCTCCATTTCTCTTCAACCCCACAACTTGATGAGCTACTGAAAGAAGCGGCCAAGAAGGTCTCCTGTTCCTTCTAATTGACGTTTAACTGTTTTTTGAGAAGTTTTATTGACGTGTAACTAACAGAGCATGAAAAACTGTGCTTGAGAAGCATTTTTATCAACATTAGTGACTGGAATACTTACGTTCAGTACAGTAACCCTATTTTAAACTACCTTTTTGAACTTAAAACGCAACCTTAATTTTGGACTCTTGCATTGCACATTTATGAAGGTTAAAGATCCAGATAACACATCTCAGTCTCTGTTCGACTCGTGGGTTATCTACAATTCTCCTTTGGTGAGTTGTGTCAGTATTTGCTAGTTTTACATTAAATTCTCTTTTCCATGAGCCAAATGGTTAAATGCCTTTTGATTTGTTTATTGATGTAAATTCTGGGAAGTTGTGTTGCATAATTGAAGTTGAACTTTGGTGATCTTTGTCTTGAAGATAGGGAGGTTAGGTGGTGGTGGAACGGATTTTGCGGCTTTTGTTCAACATGTTGGTGTTCCGTCAGTGGACATAAGGTTTGGACGAAGTAAGTGTACTTTTCACATATCAGTATCTACATGAGATAACAAGCCATGCTGTACTGGGCAGAAAACATGGAAAACATGGCTTGTTTTTTTGGTTGAAAAAAAAAAACATGTTTTCTGCCCTCGATATCTTTTTCATTAAGGTCTACCAGCTTCACCTGTCTCTATCCAATTATTTACTTTCTAAAATCTTAATCTTCATCATTTCCTTGCTTATATATTTTTATTGTTAATGTCTTTGAACTAAAACCTGATGGCCGGTGAATGTAGTGTTATCCTTGCTGCTTTGCTGTAGGTTACCCTGTTTACCATTCCATGTATGATGACTTCTTTTGGATGCAAAAGTATGGTGATCCGCTGTTCCACAGACATGTTGCAGGTAAATTCTACAATTCTTTCCAATTCATAGCTAAGATTTGCTTGAGTAAATTCATATTGCTTTAATAAAACAGTTAACCTGTTTGGCCCCAAGATCATTTTGTTCCTGCCCAAGATTAAAATAGTATTAATTTAAATAATAATAATAATAATAAATAAATAAATTTTTATTACATCCTACATTAACTCTAATATAAAAAAATTTTATTTTATTTTATATACTCAATCATCTTCAATAAAACTATTAGCTTCATTTTACATCTTAGATCAAAATATTTTATTCGTTAAAGATATGAAATAAAGTCGATAGTTTTATTGCAAATGATTAAGTATATGAAATATAATAACATTTTTTATATTAAGGTTTATGTAAGACGCAACAAAAATTTATTTATTATTATTTTTAATCGAGTATCTTTTTGGTCTTGAGCGCCGTCAAATCCCAGGGAGGAGCCGTGGGGGCCCAAAATAATTTTGGAGTCAAACAAGCCCTTAGTTAGGGCTGGCATCATGTCAATTTAAGTTGAAGCAAGTTGATCTAACTTCTATTATGATGCCCTGGCTTTTAGTTACTTGGGTTCTACTAAATCTCGTGTCACCAACAATTAAGATGCCAAGTTAAAAATTAACTGACATGTAGCCTTACTAGCTTAGGATTCTCCACTTAAAACTCTATGTAATCTTAATATCTTAGTAAATATTTGACTTCCAGATGAAAGTATCTCTCAAAGTATTACATCAACATTAAAGTAAAATTCTATACTTTTCAAAGTCATCAAAATATTCGACTTCAAATAAATTAACCATACAAGCTTCCAAATTTCATGCAAATGTAAATCATATGATGAATTTAAAATGAAATCTAAATCTCATAAAATCTCAATTATACAGTTCAAAGTTTGATATTACAACTTATATAATGAATTTAAGCTTAAATAAGTTAGCTTGTCTTCTTGGCTACTGTCTTCTTATGTCCCGTGGCTAGTGAACTTGTAAAACAATACAATATTCAACAGGTTTAGCGTACAATCAGTAACTTGATTCATTATATGTTGGCATCATCAAGAATCTACATAATAACCATAATTCTATCACTATGCTTAGTAAAATCTCTTTGGACAACACCAACCAATAATAGGATTGTTAATTTCTCCAAAACATGATTTACATAAAGGACAATCTAACTATATATCTTTCTAGTTCCCATTTGTGCCACTGACATTGGGGTTGCTTAATAGATTGGGTCAACCGGGATTTGGACTGGAACTAGTAAGAGTTGGGCCAAATCGAATCCGGTTCTAATTGGGTTCAAATTGGTTTGAGTTTGGGCTTGGGTCCGACACGATTCCTAGGCTACTTGGGCTGGACTCAGTCTAGTTTCTCAAATATATATATATATATATATTAAGTACTACAAAACGAGTACTAGAAGCGATTGTGTTGTGCTTATTTAATTTTTTTATTATACGCAAAACCATGTTGTGTGGTGTTGAATGTCGGTCTATAAAGCAGAAACATACGAATAAAATAAGTATTGCAGAGACGAGAATGTTAAAGTGGATGAGTGAATATATACGAAAAGACACAATGAAAAATGAGTATATTCGCGAGAATGATGGAGTAGTCTCAATTGAGGATAAATTGAGAGTGAGTCGGCTTAGATGGTTTAACATATAAATCGTAGGCTGATAGAAGCTATAGTAAGGAGAATTGAGTCATTGGATTTTGCCCATATAAAAAACAGAAAAGGAAAATTAAATAAAACATGGGAAAAATAATCAAAAAAGATACTTAGAAGTAAATGATGACTTATTATTTGATAGTGTAATAAAAACAAAGGATTTATGTAGTTAACCCATTTAGTGGGATAAAGGCTTTGTTGTTGTTATTATGTAAGCGTAGCCAACCAAGTTGTGTTGTACTTATTTTTGCATTGCACAACTTTGACTGGCATGCAATGCAAGGATAAGTCGTCCTATGCTTTAATTGTCATGGGGCCAACTTGTTTAAAATGTTTAAATCTCAAGCCCTTGTATGTAAAATTTTTTAATTTTATTTTATTTTTAAATATAATGAGGCCTTTATACGTAATGTACCATCATATTTTAGTATTTTTTTATGGTATGTCACATTTTAATACTTAAAAATGATGACTGACGGGGCATCAGTTAAATGAACATTGCCTTCAATAGATACTTATTTGATTTCATTTTCCTACACAAAGTTGTCAATCTCTTCTCAAATCTCTAACTCTCAAAAATATCTTCAAATCTCTTTGAACTTCATAGTTGTTGGGTGCTGAGTCATAGAGGAAATCCCTGAGCATGCCTAGATGTTTTCCAATATATTCTAAACCAAAGTTAAAAGTTTGCTCAATGATGATTTCACCAATTTGGACTTTGATAAATTTCACTTTCTTTTAAGAATATCTAGAGAGAATATAAGAGAGGTTACACACCATAATCCTCTCAAACTGTAAAACACTTCTCAATGTGGATCTAGCGTATAGCAATAGTTATTAGACATTCACCGGATGTCATGTGTTCACTTGTTTGCATGTTCTCTCAATTGTTGAGTTTTGTAAGTGTTTACACGGGAAAAAGAAACATACATTGATTAATGTGGGCATAGGTGTCCACATGCTTTATGCACTTTATTCTCATAATAAATGCTTTGGTTGTTTGCACATGCGTTTGGATATAGGGATTGCCATAGTGGCCTTGACTACCATCACTTTTTTGGAAAGGTGACTTCTTTTTCAGAGTGGTGGCAATTACTGAGTAGAGGTCATTTGTATCTATGATGTGAATTTACAGGGAATTCGGTTGCTTGCTTGGAACCACCTATGAGAATATCTCGAGGATGGGGAGTCAAACTAGGAAGTTGAATATGAATACCAAATAACATGTCTAACAGGAACTGTTTTGGCTTGTACATTGTTCGGCTTCTGGCAAGGTAGCTCATGTGTTCGCCATGCGTACAATGGAGATGAGCTGCTCATTTTTCCATTAATACTATATGTTTTTTTATACCTTTATGTCTTTAACATATACTACAGCATATGTATACAATAAGTACCTTATACGCACATTTATGTAAATAAAAATACAAATGAATTACATTGAAATTGAAGTCAATTCTATTAGAGAGAAGACTTTGCTGATGAGGAAATCAATTCAATTTCCAACATAGTTTCAAGCCGTACCTTGGGCGCATATCTGGATAGCATCCATGTGATCTTTTTTGATTATCAAAATTTTCTATGTTCTTGTTTGCATATTCTACTTGGAAATCCCTTATTTAGTTGCATTTTGAGAAAATATGTATGTGCTTGGCTCCAAAGCATGAAATCTAACTATGCTTTCTTTTGCATATAGTTACTAGCTTTTGGGGTCTTGTTGCTTTAAAGCTGGCAGATGATGAGCTCTTGCCTTTTGAATACAAGTCCTATGCTTTTGAACTCCAGGTACTCAAAATGATCTTTATGGATTCATACACCCAACTTTTATAAATGTTCACAAACCTGACATCTGATATGCCCCTAAGAAAATATAACTTATGCTAATACCTAGTGGGGCTTGCAAAGTTTATATCATCAGAGAACCAATTACATGTAGAAAGATGAAATCGTGGTCCACAATGCAAGAAAGTGGAACTTGAACCTTGCATAGCTTATATCCATACACTGAGAAAGCATATGTAATAAATAAATGGGGTTAATATTTATTTCAATTGGCATTAATATGATAGTTAACGTTTTGATTAAAAATATTATTGGCTGGTAGTTTTTCTAAGTAAAGCTCTAAGAATTTTGTGGCAAAAACACTCATTCTTGACAATGCAACAGTAGCTATCAAGATGTGCGGTAATGGCCTTAAGTTTCTAATCTATTTAACCCTCCAAAACCCCATGCCTAAACAGCTTTTTTTTTTACGATGTGCAAGAATTTGAGATATTATTATTTTGACAAAATCAAGAATGGCAAGATTACGGAACATTTTGCCTTGCCTCCGTAGAATTGCCTTTGCTCTTTATATATTCATTCTATTTAATATACAATAAAAATGGATTTATGACGTACCAGTTATAACTTTTCTAAATTTATAGCCTTCCTAAATATGTAATCCTCAATCATGGTAAATAAGATCACACAAAAATATTCAGTGGGATTCTTTCAAACTATCCTTATATTAATGGTATTTTCCATCTATAGAATCAACATAATATTGGAATATCTTGACGTTCCCCCCTCAAAGTTACGTCAGCAAGTCAAATGGCAACAATTTTCCCATGAGAACTGTTGTCAATCATTTGTCAAAGCCTTTGTAAATAAGTCGGCAATTTGATCTTTAGAAGGCAAGGCAATGTGATGATACAACGATCATAAGCATTTTTAATAGTGAGTCAATTTCTATATGTTCAATCCTCTCATGGAAAACAAGATTCTCTATAATTGTGATAGCACTTATGTTATAACCATGAAAAATATCTAAGAGAAGATTGAGAGAATCCTGTTTCTGTAAGTAATCCTCGGAACCATGTAATCTCAGAGCAAACAGAGTTCATAGCTCTGTGTTTTGTTTCAGCTGATGAGTCGGAGACCTGTCTTGTTTCTTGCACCACATAGATCTATTAGTGTTTGGGCATCTGCCGAATCAGCATCAGTGCTGTTAGTTCAAGTGATGAGTCCCTTGGAATGATGAGTCCAAGATACCAAGAATGTGATGGTTCACAGTTAGGTGAAGCTGAGGAGGTGAACCTGACCAAATTAACTGCATAATATATGTCCAGGCGAGTGATGGTGAGATAAAATGAGACTACTAACAAGTCTCCAAGACTCCAATAGATGTTAGAATCGAGAAGCTTCCTTCTTTAGTGTGCAATTTGAGATTAATTTTGATAGGAGCATCCATTGTAGCCTTGTAGGTGTGTCCGTCAATTGAGCAACAAGCCAGCAAACCCTGTGGGTGTTCGTACTGGTTAAGAAATGCCTCACTTTTCAAAATAAAAATGCTTCCAGAAGTCTGATATTCTTCAAAACCAAGAAAATAAGTGAGATGATCAAGTACTTTCATTTTTAAAGGTTCCTTCAAAAGTTTTTTAAAAAAAATGAATTCAGATCACTCCCTGTAAAGGCTGTAATTAAGATATCATCAACATATACTAATGTAACTGAAATTCCATACTTTAAGTCTTTGCAAACATCAAACAATCATAGTTTCTTTAAGAAAATCCAGCATGTAAAAGTGTTGCTCCTCGCTCTTGGAGCTTTTTTAGATCCATACAAAAGATCATTTGATATGACTTACAGATGAAGGCATGCATGGACAGTCCTTGAGATGATTTCGTAGATTTGAGTGTTTTTTGTTCCCTTTTCTAATCTTCTTTGATTTTCTCTTTAGGGTGACCAACAATGATCGAGAACTATTTGACTCAACTGTACTCTTCTTTTGTGGGTCAGGAGTACCTAACAATCTGGAAGGTGAATTAACAACGTATGACGACATAGATTCACATCTCCGAAGAGACCTAACTATATGGCCTACATGTTCTAGCTGGTCAGATTTATCTGGAAGAATGTCACGCCCTTCATGTATGAATCCTTTGTACCTAGAAGGGACATCCTTTAGCGTACTCTCAGGGGACGATAGATATTAAATTCTCTTTTAGATAAAGGTTTGTCAAAGCACACTTTCGGTGCTTGATAGGTATCATAATAGTCATAGTCATCATAATAGTCAAAATTCTCGTATGGATTATATTTGCGATAGTCAGAATAGAGATCGTACTTATCATAGTAATTGTGCGCATTGTAGTAGCTGCATCCACCATATGGTGGAAACTCCCCCACTTGCCTTCTAGAGGCATGATAATAATCAGAATCATAATGATACGAGGTTTGAGTGTGGTATCAGTAACATCGAGCAAATTGAGACATTTCGACTCTCTCCCTTAATCAACATCCCTTTGACTTGGGGTGTGCAAACTATGGTTTAAACCGAAAAATCGAACCGAACCGTTTAAATTTAGCGGTTTGGTTTGGTTTAGTTTAGAATCTAACGGTTTGGTGATGGTTTGATATTTTGAGTATTTCGGTCAATTGGTTTGGTTTCGGTTTCACATGTTTGGAAACCAAACTGACCGAATTAACCGATTATTAAATAACCCACATATAAATATGATTTTAGGGTTGGGTTGGTTTAGTTGTATTATAGTAATTTTTATAGTATTGATTTTGAATTATTGAAGTGATAGTGTATATATATATATTTATGAGTTTTCATAGTGTATTTTTATGATAATTATTTAGTGTATTTTTTTTCAGGTGTGATAATTAGGATGAATTCTTATAAGGGAGACTGTCTGAAAACTTGAAAAAATGTTTATCATTTTTGATAAACAAATGAAATTTTTGTTATGTAATTTTGTTTATATTGTGATATTGATGTAATGATGTGTTGCAATTGCTTCTGAATTCTTCTACTTTTTTGTTAGTTTATTTTGGTGATGCGATTGAGTTATTAAATTAATTTACTTATTGTGCTAAATTACTTTTATATTAAAGCTATTATCTAGATATTAATATAGGAATATTTAATATCATTATAAGAAGATTAAGAAAATTTTTGAGATAAAAAAATATGGTTTTAACCGAACCAAACCAAACCGATATTTATTTGATTGGTTTGGTTTGGTTTATAATCTAATTTGGTTGGTTTGGTTTCATTAAATTTAAAACCGAACTCAATCTTTTTTTTTGGTTTGATCACCAAACCAAACAATTAAACCGAATGCACATGCCTACCTCTGACCTCTTATCATAGTCATAATAAGGAGGGGAACGGTACCACTCATTTAGATGGTCCTTAAATAACTACTATATGAATACCTAGCTATGTATGCCATAATTTATATATATATATATATATATATATATAATTGTTAATATAATTTTAATTTCAAATTGAAACTCTAAAGTGACTTGACAAGAAGATATAAATAAGGATTGTGTACTAGTAGAAAATAGTACTCTAACTCACTCTGATACCAAATATGATGCAGGTGAAGAGGTAGGGATTTATATGTCATTGGACTTTATTAGTTCTGATGCCAATGTGATGTAGGTACGGTATGTGGGCGGTTGTATAATATACATAATGTGCTTGTCTTATGTATGAATGCAATTTGATCTCCTTGTAAAATTCAGAGAAAACTAACTTGAATTCGATAAAATCAAGTAAAATTGATTTTGCAGTTAATTTGATGAGTTTTATGGTAATAATACTATGATAAATTACATGTACAAGAATACTGCAAGTACGAAAATAGAATTTTTTTAAGAGTTTGACGAATGCAGAAAACTTGCACAATGTAGTCTACCAAGCAAATGTAGTCGATGTAATAAAATAACAAAAACATGATATTAAAAGTATTATAAAAAGGTACAATATGTATATTTGATGAATAAGATGAGAATATATAGGTTATTTGTACAGTCACAATTAAAACAAGAAATAATAAACATAAAATGTGAATAACAAGCTTGGTGCAAGAAACACGATAAAAACAAATATTCAATTACAAATAGAATGAAATAAAGTGTAGAAAATGCTACAAAGGTACAAGGCGGCGACGAGTCGGTGGTCAGTCCTTCGATCATTTCCCAAAGCCGGGACACCTCGAGTCCTTCCTTGGCGTCAGGGTGCTGTCAGAAGCATTTTTCACAGAGGCAGGAGCTCAATGCTAAAACAATCACTAAAATTGAACTTTTGGATCTTCCAAAATGGCCCCCGGAAGTTTCATTTATAGAGAGAGGAGGGGGAGGTCGCCGGTGGTCAACTTCGTCGGTCAACCAGTGAAAAATCCCGAGTAAAACGAGGACGAGCGGGGGAATCGGCGGCTAGGCCTGGGCTGCGCGGTGCGGGTCAAGTGCTGGGGTGCGACTGTCATAGGCTCGCGTGCTCGTGCATAGGTCAATGGCCTCGCACCATCCCTTTTCTTTCTTTTTTTTTCTCTTTTTTTTTTTAATTTTTTACTTTTTTTTAACATACAAAATCAGAGAATTTTACATAATACATAAAAAATACATGAACATAATTAGCATTCAGTGCAGAATTCTTAATTAATACTTGTGTTTCGTTAACGCAGATAATATCGAGGATGCCCTGCATCATTATTCCCCTTCATCTTCAAACACACGGTTCCGTCATGTTATTGTAAGAAGTGCCCACAATCTTTGGTCCTGCATCAGCTGGTCATGCCACCTTTTGCCATAGTAGTAGCTATTGAAGTCTTCCTCCCATGAAACCCCATCTCATTGCTGCCACATGAACAAGGTGATAGTGTCAATTCTAGAGCTTGATGCAATTTCATTGCATTGGTAAGGAGGCACTCTTAATCGTCACAAACATCCTCTTCCAAATCTACTCGCTAGATTGTCGCCTTGTTTGCACTCTAACAATCTTTTATTCTCACATAGTCATCTATATGTAATAGCCAGGTTGTTCACTTTGCTAAGCCTACATGATCCCATGTCATCCCCATAGTCTTTTCCTCAGACCATCTCCACTCCTCTAACTGTAAGAAACCACAGTCTTCCATTTTTGTCACTTTCATCACCAAGCCTTATCATCAATATGTTGGTGAGATCCCAAGTCCTTTGCATTTTATCCGTCTTGAGAACTCCATTGGGCTGATTGGTTGAGCAGTTTTGAATTTGATTTGGCTTAGATTACACCAACTTTAGGCCGATCATATTTGGTATCAACTAGTCAGTTTAAAGCAGGTTTAGCTTTAGTTCAATTTAAGACAAGTCATGCCGCTTTAACCCGGTCACAGTCAACCTAGTTGTAGACTTAATTAGATATTCAAATCATGTCTAAGAGGTAGTTTCCTTTCCCATTGAAATTTAGGTTCTTTTTATTTGATTTGTTTAATTTTATTAGTTAGTTTGGGTCCAAATTTCCAAAAAAATAGATAAAAGATTCTTGGCCTCTTATTGTCAATTACTGAACAAATTAAAATTGTGAATGGTGAAAACACAAACTCCAGTGATAATCATCAAGAATTATAGTTTATCAAGAAAAACAATCTTCTAACACAACTAAGTGTAATGAGTTTTTCTCTCTTCTAAACTTCTCTCCAGCTGAATTTATGGTTAAATTTTGAAGGAAGGAAATCTTTGTTGTAGAAGGAATGAAGCTCACAAGTAAACAAGTCACGTTTCAATGCTTGACACTTGTCCATCAAATTTTGAATTTGATCTAGTTATTTTGACTCTCCAAGACTTCAAAATTTTTGTACTTGTATGGTTTTTTTTGTCGATGGATTTTCGTATTTAGTTGCAATATTTATTCTCCTAGAGCCATTGAATTTTCCTCATCGTTTATAAATTTGGGCTTACTGTAGTTTTATTAATTTATGTAGTAATTTAATAGTATCTTATTTTATTTGTAAAGAATTCATCACTGAACCTACATTTAAGCACTTTTTTTTGGCCTAGTTTTATTTTCCAAGATCATTAGCATTAGGGAATGACACCAATTTTACTTGGACGATAAAAGATGAATATTTTATATTGGATCCAAATTTTCTTAAGTCATGTTTGCATTCTAACATGACGTAGTCGAGTTATTTTCAAGCGGAAAAGAATAGCAAGTAATTAGGAAGATGAGAATTCGGATAATCCAATATATGAATTTATTTATTTATTTAAAGAGAGTCGGATAATCCCATTTATGAATTTATTTATTGAATTTTTAAAGTAGGTTGTTAGATTTTAGATATTGATTATTTATCTTTATTCGAATAATCCAATTTCTAGAATTAACGAAAGGTTGTTATTTTTTTATTGTTATTAGTAATTATTTTTTTTATTTTATTAGATTGAATTTTCTCTAGTTAGTTGGTGCTTAATTAGCTCAATTATTCTAAATAAGTCACATTGCAGACTTTGATGAATTGAATAAAAATCATTAGTTGTTTGTTCACTTTCTTCTACTCTTCTTCTCTTTCTTCTAACTTATTTTTCTTTCTACTATTTTACTTACCTTTCTAGTATTTTCTCTTGTTCTATATCACTTTAATATTAGAGCAGTTGTGATCTTAATCACCAAGTCTGCTTAGCTGCCAAGGCAATTACTCATTATTATTGTCATCTTTGCAATTGGGGCAAAAGTTTCAGATTAATCAACTCCATACTCTTGTTGATTCCCTAAGGCTACTAAGTGAGCCTTGTGTCTATCAAGAGATCCATGTGGCTTAATTTATTGAAGACCCATTTATATCCTGTAGGCTTGACATCAAGTTGGCAAGCAACAACGTCCCATGTTTTCGTTGGAGTTTAAGCCATTTAACTTTTACTTCATACATAGCTTGTTTTCCGTTGTGGCCTGTGCATAGTAAGTTGGGATAGAAATAGTAGACAAGGTGGTAAGCAGATGATATCTGTTTAGAGGATGTGATTCTTGGTCGCGGATTCACCAAGAGCTGATTAATAAGTTTGTTGGTTAATTGGTTCTTGACGAGGCACAATGGAATGAGGCCACTTCTTATGTGGTGTTAGAAGGGGAAAAAGTTAGTTCTATAGGAGTCACACAACATTACATTGAAAGGGAAGATTTGTTTTTTTTGGCTCTAGATGATAGCTTTGAAAACCCTTTTGTGTAGGGCATTTCCTAGGAAAACATGATTGGATGATTGGGCAAAAACTTTAGTACGTTGCATTAACAATATAGTTATATTCAAACCATAATAAATTCATACAGCCTGAGTACTTGGACAGTCTTAGTGCCTCCACTCTCTCTTTTATCTCAATCCCTAGATATTTCCATGCAGAATTACCTTTGATAGTATAGGTTTTTATAAGAAACTCCGCATGGTAGCAACAGTCTCATACATCTTCGGATTAATTAATCCCAATATGAGCCCAATATGAGCGTCAACAGTACTCGTAATCCAACTCTTAAGTTTTACATTTTTTTCTTCCATGCTTTCAGCCCATCATCATCATATCCTTAGCTTTTGCTTCAGAATCATCAATGAACCTCCACTACTCTTGGCCCCATGAGGACATAGGCATGGAAAACTATCATATAAAATAGTTCTTGTCGTTTAGACAAACAGAAATCACTGTAGTCTTAGTTTGAGCATCCGTGAAAATAAATCCAAAAATCACAAGAGGGGAGCCAAAACTTTTCCACATGTTTAGGTTTAGATTTTACCACTTCAATGAAGCCAAAAAGCAGGCCACAATTACAACTGCAGAATACAGGTGAGTGTTTTTAGAGACAGCGGTGTAATGTAAATAAGCTAAGATCTGCAACTCGGAAGATTTATGATGGTTCTGATAACTTGACATGACAAGCAAGAAAGACAATATTGTGAAAAATTTTGCTTTGCCTCCATAGTGGTATTTATTCTATTCAATATAATAAACATGGATTTATCACATACCAATTGAAACCTATCTAAAGCTAGAGATTCCTACATATAATGAAGTCCTCTATATATGGTACGCGAGACACAAAATATTCAGCAGGATTTTTTTCAAACTATGATATATAAATGATATTTGACAGCTACAGAACCTGCGTAATTTCTGCATATTCTGGCATATATAACATAGTTGATGTCTTTGTATAATGCATCTTAAACCTTAAACTCCAAAGAATAAAATGGTTATTTATGATTAAGACTTTGTTGTTATTGTTGTTCTTTGCAGATATTACCTTTCTTGTTAGCTCTTATTTATCTCATATTAAAAGTCTAAACTTGATGATGGTGAAAACAGAAAAGCGCAGATGTGTTAGAAAAGAGGCTGCTGGAAATGCCTCTGAATTTTGCTCCGTTATTTAACTCCATTGAAGAGTTGAAGAAGGCAGCTGCCAAAGTAGAGAGCCAAAGAAAGGTATGTACTGGCTATCTAATTTATTTTCTAGAGAGTTAATTAGATCATTTCTAGAAGGGATGGCTAGTATTACTGAACATTGTACTTTTTCTATGGAAGCATTTGGTTCAGTATTATCTTGATGTTATGTCATGTTATCTGGATGTTATTTTTTGAGTCATAATTTTGTACATTTTTATAAAGTTATCTACTCGTGTCATCAAATCAAATAACTTTATTTTTTAGATAACATAGCATAATATCAAGATAACATTGAACCAAATGACCCCTAAATTCATTGTTGATGTTATTAGTTTCTGTTCATTGGCAGGCAATTATGGTGGATCAAATTCAACCCTTTTGCGACAAAAATGGTTTAGGTGTTTGGGCAAGGTTTATCATGGTAGGAGTAAATCGTAAAATCTAGATTGGGCTTGATATAAGTAATCAAAACTCAAAATTAGCTCAAATGTTGAACCTGTTATGCAATTAGATTGAAATTTTGAATGAAATCACGAGCAAGAAGGCTTGGCTTGAAATATGATAAGAGATATTCAAAATAAATTATTATATCAAACGAATATGTGCTGTTACATATGATATGCATTCCTCATACTTTGGGTAGTACAGCCTAGGTCATCCCATGTACATCCAGCCCGACAGTCTTGATAGCCCAGTTTCTCATCCCTATTCACAACATTAAATTTTTTTTCTTTTGAGTTTTTAATTGATCTATTCGGCTGGATCCCAGCTCGAAATCGAGCTAAATTTTGACTTCATGTTCGGTTCGGCATGCTCAAAATCGAAGCTTGAGAAGTTGTCATTTTTCAGGAATTGGAAAGGAAGCATTGGGCCTCAAACTGGAAGAATGACGACAAAGTTCGAGAGTTTAATGACAGGCTGATGATGACTGAGAGGGCGTTTACTGATCGAGAGGGTCTTGTGGAAAGGCCCTGGTACAAACATCTAGTATGTATACGTTAACTCTTTATCACAAGAAATAAAAAAAAAAAGCTTATCACAAACTTCAATAAAAACATATTCAGAATATTCTGAAAAGATATTAATCTTGAAGGAATTTTCGCAGATATATGGACCAGCGCAGCATAATGGTTATTTATCAAATACATTTCCTGGCATCGAAGATGCAATTGGGAAAGCGGCGAGCTCAAAGCAACAGGAATCATGGCAGTTGGTGCAGCATGAAATCTGGAGGGTTGCTAGGGTTATCACCCAGGCTTCCCTTGTCCTCTGTGGGAGGCTAACTTAAAATGGTGCTTTCCTCACTTGGCATAAAATTGCATAAAAAGTAGTAGAAGAATTGCTGCACTTTATTTTTCTCTACTAAGTGTGTTATTTTGTATTTGACTTAAAAAAGCATGCCAAGAATATAAAGAATGACTTTACTGCTTAGAGTTAAATGAGAAGCTTTGTTTGATAGATTACAATAAAAATAAAAAATTTATGTGACTGATCTCACTTAGTGGGATAAGAGCTTGATTGTTATTGTAGTATGTATTTTTGGATTGTTATTGTTGTCATCATCATGGCTTGATACTATTTCTTAGCATAAAATTGCATGTATTGTAATAGTCGTAGTTTGTTTCAATTTGTTTTCCTTTAATGTTATGTTATTATTTTGGCTCTTTTTTGAAGAATGTCTCCTTTGTCTTCATCCATTTTTGTTTGACTAAGGAAATACTTTTGTGTTTGGCTATTACTTGAAATGCTTGCTTTGTTTGAGTATACAGCTGGCAGTTCTTGATTAGATGGTGTAACGACATATCTCAATCACCAAGCATATCTTAATCATCGCCCATTCTCTTCTTTTGATATTATTGCTGTCATTATTGTTATGTCTTGATATTGTTGTTAGAATAGTGCGTATGTAAGTATTTATGGAGTGCATATTTAATCAGGAAAGAAATACTTATATTGAAGATGTGATAATTAATGATCAAATTATCAAAAAGAGTAAGTGCTTTAGATACCTTAGATCAGTCACTCAAAATGATGGTGAAATAGATAATGACGTTATTAACAGGATTCAAGCAGGAAGGGTAAAATAGAAAAATACTTCTGGTGTGTTGTGCGATAGAAAAATCTCATCCAGACTTAAGAGTAAATTTTATAAAATTGTAGTAAAACCAGCGATAATATATGATGTTGAATGCTGACCTGCAAAGAGAAAACATACAAATAAAATAAATGCTGCAGAAATGAGGATGCTAAGGTGAATGTGTGAATATACACGAAAAGATAGAATAAGAAATGAGTATATCCGAAAGAAAGTTGGTATTGTACCAATTGAAGATAAACTTAGAGAATGTCGGCTTAGATGGTTTGGATATATAAATCATAGGCTGATTGAAGCTCTAGTTCGCATTGAATGTCATCTTTAGCTCCTAGGAATCACTTTCAGAGAATGTCATTCTTAGTATTACTTCTATCAAAGAAACTATTTTATCTTTCGCTTGCCATCTTTGATGAAGGTTATCAAACTTTAGCTTGTTGACATTGTTGGGAACTTTTATTTGACAAGCTACTTTGTCTTATAGCCTATTTAGTGGCCACATTATTTTAATTATGCTAATGATTTAAATGATTTTTTGTAATAAATAAATAAATATTATTAAATTAATTTTTATCATATTTTATATAATTTTTAATATAAAAAAGTATACTTTCACTTTTTATATTATTTTTAATACATTAATTAATTTTATTTCACATCTTATACAATAGATAATCAAAATTTCAAGAAGAGTGAACGCTTTAGATTTTTTGGATCTATTATACAAAATGATAGTGAAATAGATAATAACGTTATTAGTAAAATTTAAGCGAGATGGCTAAAATGAAGAAATTCTTCTGGAGTGTTGTGCGTTAGAAAAATTTCATCCAGACTTAAAAGTAAATTTTATAAAATTATAGTAAGACCAGTAATGATATATAATGCTGAATGTTTGCCTGTAAAGAGGAGACATATAAATAAAATAAATATTATAAAAATGATAATGCTAAGGTAAATGTGTGCGTATATATGAAAGGATAGAATAAGAAATAAATATATTTATGAAAAAGTTAAAGTTGTACTAATTGAGGATATATTTAGAAAAAAAAAATTTAGATGTTTTGGACATATAAATTGTAGGTCAATTGAAGCCTCAGTTAGAAAATTTGAGTTATTAGATTTTTTTCATTTATAAAGAGAAAAAGGGAGACTAAAGCAGATATGACAAAAAAAAATAATGAGTGATTTTACTCATTTAGATCTTAATAAGAATTTGTTAATTGATAGAGCGCAATTGAAAATAAACAATTCATGTAGTTGATCTCACTTAGTGGGATGAATACTTAGTTGTTGTTATTGTGATTGCCTAATAAAATACTAAATTAAAAAATTAAATTATTCTTAGATATTGTTGGACAATATTATGATAATAGATGATTTGAAAATTTAGGTTAATTTTGAGTTCATTTAATAAGTAAATTTTTTTTTTCAAAATTATAATAGAATATAATTCTATTTAAACATAATTTATATAATAACAATCTATTGTAATTTTTTCAAAGTGGAGATTGAATGAATCAATATGTTAAGCTACATCATTTGTGCATTACCTAAATCATATTTATAGTTGAATTAATAAATCTATATTGGAATATGATTTCTATAATATAATTTAGAAACTGTGTATACACTAAGCCAAAATCATATTCAAATATACTGTAGATTTGCATGATAGCAAATCATATTTAAATATAATTTATGAAACTAAAATTGTATTTAAATATGATTTTATTGCAATTTCAGAAGTTCAAATCATGTTGACGCATAATTTTAAATTTTGTTAACGGTATTGTTGTATTGCACATGATGATAAAATTGTATCTAAATCTATGCATTGCACGTGATGCCGAAATTTTATTTAAAAGTGATTATAACATTATGTATTCTGAAATCATAAAATTATATTTAAATACAATTATGAAATTATGTATTAAAAAATATTAAAATTATATTCAAATATAATTTATATATATAATTTAATTAAGAATTTTATAATTAAAATTATATTTAAATATAATTTATATAATTTCGTTAAACTCATTACTAAAATTGTATTTGAATGTGATTTCTAGAATATAATTTAAGAAGCAACATGAGTACCCTAAGGTAAAATTATATTTAAATATAATTATATAGCTGTGCATATAGTAGGGCTGTTATGTATCCGATTTTAAGTCGAGCCAATACCGGCTTGAAATCAGATTGATCACATTTCAATCGACTTGAAATTGACTCGAGCTCGATTGGGTTCGACTTCGAGCCGGCTCGAGTCGATTCCAATCGACTTTGAGTTGATTTTGATTCATTTTCGAGACGGCTCGAAAATGAATCAAATATCAACTTTTTTTGAGCCGATCTCGAGCCGGGTAAGCTCAACTCGTTCCGACTCGAGATCGGCTCAATTTATAATATATATATATAATATATATATATATATATATATATTATATAACATATATATATATATTATATACATATATATTATATATATGTATTATAATATAAAATATATTTTAATTCGAGTTGATTTTGAGCTGGATCGAGCCGAGCCTACCCTGGCTCAAATTCGACTCGAAATTATTACCGAGCCAAACTTTTGACTTGTTAGTCGGCTCATTTAGAACGATTCGATTTCGATTCGATCTAAAATTGATTTAATTTTTAATTAATTTTCGATCTTCGATCCATATTAACATCTGAGCACATAGTAGCATTAAAATCATAATTAAATACATTTTAGTAGCTATGAAAACTCCAAGAACTGAATTTGTATTCAAATATTATTTTAGCTTGCTTCTAAATCTATTTTATTAAGGTCATAATTGTATACAAATTTATACAGTATAATTTCAAATTTTATTGCATAAATTGTGTTTGAATATAATTTCTTCAGTAAAAATTATAAAATTAAGTAATAATATATTTAAATACAATAAAAATAGATAAATTTATAATTTATAATTAAAATGATGTGCATATACAATTTAACAAAAGATTTTATGCCTATATTAATCGTAAAATCGTATGCACTTTTGACTTAAACTAAAAAAAATGTTGGCATCTCGTGGGCCCCATGCAGGTTTTATCTATGTGAACAATAATTATATATTATTTTTTATAAAAAAATTACATATCATTTAATTAAAAAAACTAATTACATATCATTATTTATAGACGGAAAAGCTTAGGTTAACGTTGATTGTCGGATAAGGACACGTGTATGGATATGATTGTGCATAAATGTCTTTTTCTCAATTTCGTATTATATTTTAATATTTAAATTTTTTCGTCGGCCTCATCAACTAATCCAGTGGCAGAGCCCAATGGCTCCCAGCGCTGCCGCCGCCGCCGCCGCCGCCACCGCCGCCGCCGCACTTCTCTTCGTCCTACTTCACCTCCCCATCCCCCCTCCATCCAAACCCGCTTACCATTCTCTCTTCCTCTCCCTCGCCTCCAACGCCACCGCAGCCCGCCACCTCCTCGCCCTCACCCGCCGCCCCCACGTCGCCGGCTCCGACGCCAACGAGGCTGCCGCCGCTTACGTTCTCGCCTCCCTCTCCTCCGCCGCCAGCTCCGTTCACATCATCTCCTACGATGTCCTCCTCTCCTACCCCCTTCACCGATCCCTTTCCCTTTCCTTGGAGCCCTCCGCTCCCGCCTCTTTCTTCGATCTCGTTCAGGAGATATACCCCGGCGATCCCTTTGCAGATGTCGCTTCAGAGGTCATCGCTACATTTCACGCCTACGCCCGATCCGGCTCTGCCGCCGGGCGCGTGGTCTATGCCAACTACGGGCGCGTGGAAGACTTCGCCGCTCTTAGAGCGGCCGGAGTGGAGGTCTCCGGAAACGTAGTCCTCGCACGGTACGGCAATATTTACCGTGGAGATATCGTGAGGAACGCGCAGCTCGCCGGCGCGTCGGCTGCAATCGTTTACACCGACGCGAAGGACTATGGCGGGAGGAACAAGTGGTTCCCGGATGATCGGTGGATGCCTCCGAGCGGTGTGCAGGTGGGGAGCACGTACAGTGGTATCGGGGATCCAACGACGCCGGGATGGGCCAGCGTTGGCTCTTGCGAGCGGATAAGTGCTGATGAAGTGGTTGCCAGCGGGCTCATGCCGGCTATCCCTTCGCTGCCAGTATCGTCGAGGGACGGAGAAACAATTCTGAGGACGATCGGCGGCGAAGTGGCTGCGGAGGACTGGCAAGGCGGTGAAGGAGCTCCAGTGTACCGGTTGGGCCCGGGGCCGGGGATTGTAAATCTCACCTACACGGTAACCTGAATCACATCGATGTTATTATGGATAGGTTGATTGTTTAGGGTTTTGCGAGTTGCCAATGATACAGAAAGCCATTGGCATTCATCTCTCTATGACTGCATTTTGCTTCATTATTTGTATGCACTGAGTATTTCTCCTTTTCCTGATGCTGCCTCAGGGAAATGAAACAATTATGGCGATTCAGAATGTTATCGCGGTGATCGAAGGGAAGGAAGAACCGGACCGGTGATCTTTTTCTCCCTTTGCCTTATTTTTGTGTGGGTATCGCAAACTCAGTTTTAGGTGTTAAAGCTAGGGCTGGTGACTCTTTTTTGCGTGAAAAATGTATTCCTTTTTTTTGTGAAAGCTCTGTGAATTTGGCCTCATCTAAAATGTGAATATTTGTAGAGCTTTACGATTGAGGATTAGATGGATGTAAAAGCTTGCTTCATTGGTGCTTTCCAATGTTGTAAAAACTGAACCGGTAATCAAACCGAAATAACAATTGGTTTATGGTCGGACCGATTGGATCTGTCTAACCGGGCAGTCCAATTACTGATATTAATATAACAAAATGATATAATTATACACACACTTAATATTAAAAATATAGAATATATATAATATAAACTATTTATTACATAAATATAATTAAATAATTAATATTCAATATGACCAATAAAAATTAATTAACATATATTCAACATTACTAATAAAAATTAATAAACATATATATATAATTTCTAATATGATAAATAAAAATTAAATATTATATATTATATATATTCAACATGAAATTAATTAATATAGATTCATATTTAAATAAAAAGTTTAGTTACCCTTAAATTTTTTTTATAAACATAAATTTTTATCTAAAAAACTTATTAACTTGCTTACAAACATTAATAAAATAAAATCAAATATAAATTTTTCAGTTGAATTGGCATTTAATCGGTTCAATTGATTCAATCCAGTCTAAGCCGGTTCAATTCAGTCTAAGCCGGTTCAATCCGGTTTAAACCGGTTCAATCTTTCTTTGATTTTAACATAGAACCGGACCGGACTAGAGATCGGTTCACGGTTCGACCGGTCGAACTAGCCGATCCGGTCCGGTTTTGACAACATTGGTGCTTTCTTGAGTTAGAGTTTAAGAAGATATTAATTGTGTGAATATCACATTGATTAGTCAACATTTGAATTTTAATGAGACAACTAAAAGAAAAACAAAGAATGAGATGGACAGATGATCTAAGTGTTTAATGTTGTTTATTTGACAAGGGCTTACAAGTATACTGCATGAATGTTTAATTGGTTGATCTTCTTATAAATATGACCAAATGAAAGCTTCTCTTCTTTGTTGAGTTAAACTAGCCATGAACCATTTAGTATTTGGAAAATCAGAAATAAATGACATGAACTAATATGAATGCAACCTAAATTTTAGATATCAGTCAGTTGGCAACTAATCAAACAAAATGTGACAAGGTGTTCTAAAAATTATTTTGCACTAATCAAGAAATAACAATTTCATAGGAGAATCAATTTAAAACATAATGGATTATAAGAACAAGGAATGAACCTAGCTAGACAAATCAATGTGTGCAAATTCAACTTGTCAGAAACAGTGGTGGGGACACCATGAGTACAGGTTGCTAATTTAGACATGGTCTATTGTCAATGATTGAGATGTGATTGTGGCACCTCGATTTAGTGATGGTTGAGAGTAGATCTGGAAAGATGGTTTTTGCAGATTGCTGATCTGGCTGATTGGAAATCCCCCAAATCACTCATAATGGGCTAAAATCTCCAATCAAGCAATCAACCAACAATCCTATCAAATTCATCAGGGTTCATCCATCCATCTAGATCCAAGCCATGTTGCGAGTTCTCGATCGTTAGGTTTAGAATCTACTTCAGTGAATCATCAGACTAATGTTAAAGTTTCCACACCAATGGACTTGCCTATTAAATGTTGAAATAGGTGGTCATTATTATTGTTGGTTAAGTTTAAACGCCCATTAATGAAAATGTCCCTCTGTTGATTCTATATTGCTTGTGATCTCACTGGTGTGTGCTTTCAGGTATGGCACTGTAACTTTTATCTAAGAAATTTGTATTTTTCCATATTTGTACTGGAGCTATATTTCCTATAACCCTACATTATTAAGATTCTACTGCTCTGCATAATAATGGTACTTGGGAGGAATTCCTTTGGTGCTTTTTTAAAAGGTCGGAATCCTGGATTAAAGGAATGGTTTTCTTTTTTTCTTATTTTTTTGAAACTTTGAAGGCATGATATTTCAGTAACTTTTATTGCTGCTACTCAGCCACACTTGTCTGGCACTAATGTTTATAATGTCGCAAGATACGCTTAGGATGCTTTATCTTGTTTGTCATTAATATATATATATATATATAGATAGATAGATATATACATGAATTTCCTTGCATGGGTGCAGTCCTTGAGACGTGTGTGAGTGTATGTTTAACTGTCACTTTAGTGTTGATTATTATTGATGTGTTATAGTATATGCATATTAATTATACACACACACACATTGACACACACTTCATATATACATGTGTGTGGTCATACATACTTTTTCTTATCTGTCCTTGCACTGTGACCATAATTGGCTTATTTACTCGAGATCTCAAGTATCAATTGGGTTATCAAACCGGCCTGGCCCTAGGTGCCATAAATCAATAAATTCCCAAGCTCTTAACCTTCCTATTTTGTTGTATTGCTGCTTGCTTCTTGTTTTCGTTAAGTTTTTGATCTCAATCAACTAACCACTGTTCTTTCTTCTCCTTGACTAAAACCTGTAGACACTTGGTAGCAGCAACTTATTTTTTAAAATGGTTGTTTATTACATTTTGAGCTTCCCATTAGACATTATTAATGCTTGCTATTGATTAGAAAATTATTCATTTTGTATGGTGTAGATGCTTTTTTAGAATTTTCTCTCAAAATTATAAAGTAAACTTCTGTGCAATCATATTTGACAATGCTCAATGGTTCTATCAATTACAGGTATGTAATTCTTGGTAACCATCGTGATGCATGGACATTTGGTGCAGTCGACCCAAATAGTGGAACAACCGCTATGCTAGGGGTAATGTCATATCAATTTGGTGATGCCTTTTGTAAATGTTAAGTTAGTTTATGCAAATTCTTGATCGAACTTCTTGATGCAGGACAGAAATGCCAATAATATTTTAGTATTTAAATCAACAATATTGATTGATGAATTATTTAAAATTAAGCACAAAATATTTTTTAAAATATTTTATTATGATAATTAAGTAGATTAAATATGCAAATTTAATTTATTTTAAAATTTTATCTAAATTGTGTCAAGTGAATATCTTTGGATCTTATTTTAAGATGACAAGAAGAGTTAATTTTTTAGAATTTCAGATCTCGTGGTTGTTAGGACTCAATAGTGATACTTAGTGAGGCCTTGTATTTTCATTTAAATGTAGCTTTACCCATGAGAGTTAACGTCCAAATCCACTTTTATACTTATTTATGAGTTGATCGATTAACCAATGTTGAGCAAATAATTTTCAATTGAATTTGATTGTTAGTAAAATTTAGTTTGGTAGAGATTTTATCTTTTTCAGGGAGTGGTTGGAGCGAGTTGATCTAACTCGCTTGAAGACACTAAGTCATCTGACCCATACTGAATGAAGTTGAGCTCCCCCCAACTTAGGGTGAGTTGGTTGGGACACCTAATGGTATACTTATAATTCATTTCATATTTGTCTGATACTAATTGAGGAATTAATATGAGATAATTTTATTTAATTAAGGATTGCCAAATTTGTTCTTCACAGATTTGATTTGATTCCTAATTGATCTGAAAGATAGGATATTCGTTGTAATTTCTTCGTGTTTTCTTTATTTAGCATAGATGTAATTGAAATATTATTTTCTACATTTGTTTTATTTTCAGTTAATTGATAAAGTGCAATGGAAATAAAGGATTCGTGTAGCCGACCTCTCCTAATGGGATAAAGGCTTGGTTACAATAAATATTTTGTTTATTTTCTTATTCCATGTATTAGGATCTCTATAAAATTTGGTTGCCTAGCATTATAATAGTTAAAGTTTTGAATAAAATGAAATTTAAGTTTTCTTAGTGCTTAGATTCAGGTTAAAGGGTCAACATTATGGTTAATGAAAGAATAAAGTTAACTTTGGGTCAGAATTATTAAATTAGCCTAGTTATTTACCTAAAAATATCTAAAAATCCTCGCATCCATTCTACTCCCAATTGTCGTCTCCCACCTTTTTTTTCCCACCAGCCCGACCCAGCCCACATCCCCTCGTGCTAGCGCGCTTGAATCAACATCCCCGACCCACCTTACCACACCGACTTGGCTATGCTCGTGACTGTGTTGATTTCTTCATCTCCTTGAGATTCTCATGAACCACCTACAGTTTGCATCTCCATCCTTGATTGTCAAATCCGAGTTCCTACAACTCCTGAGAGCAGTGATCGCACACCCTAAGTTGTCACACCAGTTTACGAGCTAGTAACCCACGGTGCCAACATTGCTTTGACGCAATTTCTATAGTTGCAACCATGTTGCCTCCATCCAGTGCATAAAGCGCTCAACTCGACACTAGATCACACATGTTGCACGACACGACACTGTGAGCAATCACGTGCAACCCTCTACTTGCTTGGCAATCCCTCCGCAAGCTCATCCCATCAGGGTTCGCAATCTTTGCTCGTGTCGTAGCCTCCAACCGTGTGGGCTCTTCTTTGCACATTGGTGGACGGACTTAGGTCGTACTCAAGCTCACCTGTTTATCTACTGAGCAAGTACCATACTAGTCAGCTGAGCACCTTCTAGCTGCTTTTAGCATCTGAGATAATTAAAAAATTACAATAAAGTACCTTGATTTTTAGATCCTTTAAGGTATAAATTCTTCTCAAATCCAATTAATCTGATTATTCAATTTTAATAAAAAATTATTTATCGACCTAATTATTTGTTTAGCTCTAAATTGAGTGACCTGATATTTATTTTGAGATTTGTATTGTCGGTTTTAATTGTAAGATTTTTTTTTATTTCTAAATCTTAAATCTAATCTCTTGAATTTAAAAAACAAAATACTATTCTAATTTGATAAATTTTTATTTATTAAGCAATTTATTTTAATTTTAAAATAATTTAATTTGCTTAATTTTAAATTTTATTTATCATATATAATATTCTGAAATTATTTTGTGGTTAATTTTAAATAATTTGTCAATCTGATGATTTAAATCCAAAATATCATTCCTAGTTTTATTCCACATCAACTTGGTAGCAAAGTATGATTGAGATTAGGGAATTTTATTTAAACAGTTTATGTTGTATTATGTTTTTAGTCATTGTCATCTCTTTCTGATCTAAGTATCTTATGTGATTAAAGTACATGCTATATTTAGCATGGACGCTAAATTAGCGTCGAGCCAAGCGCCTTACATGCTAATCTCGGGAACTGCATAGTTACGGCTGTAGAAACTGTGTTGAAGCACACGTTGGCACGGTAGGCTGCTAGCTTGCAAGTTGGCGTAGCAACTCAAGGTGTGCGATCAATGCTTTCAAGAGTTGCAAAAACTCAAATCTGACAATTGAGGATGGAGCTGCAAACCGTAGGTGGTTCGTGAGAATCTTGGGGAGATGAACTCAGTACGATCACAAACACAACTGCATCAGCGTGGTAAGGTGGGTCAGGGTTGCTGACTCGGGCGTGCTAGCATGAGGGGATGTGGGGTGGTTAGTCTAGTGGGGAAGAAGAGGTGAAAGGATAATTGGGAGCAGAATGAATGCAAGGATTTTTATTTTTTATTTTTGGTAAAAAGATAGCTTAATTTAAGGATTCTCACTTAATGTTAACTCTACTTTTTCCTTTACTAGAATGTCGACTTTTTGATTTGGATCTAGGATTTGAGAAAATTCAAATTTCATTTCGTTCGACACTTTAACTATTACAATGCTAGTAACCTCTTTTTATAGAAATTTCAATACATGAAATAAGAAAATAAAACAAATGCAGAAAATAAAATTCTAATTACATCCATGCTGAATTAAGAAAATACAAAACTCAAATTGTGGTGAATATTCAGTCTTCCAAACAAGCCTAAAATTAAGTCAAATTTGCTACAAACAAATTTGGCAATTCTCAATCAAATAAAATCAGCCCATATTAGTTCTTCAATCAGTATCAAATAGATATGGAATGGAACCATAAGTATGCCATTAGGTGTCCGCACCACTTATATTATCTTCGTACATTCTTATTTTTCCCATCTTTAATCATGCACTTTTCAATAAAGGTTTGGTCATGATTTTCTTAGTGAAAACTGTGATTATTCCTTGTGCTGCTGTGCTTTGATTGAGGTCTAGCCATAATTTCCTGGTGCACAGATTCTGTTTGGTAAACAGGAGAAAAAAATAATAAAAAAAAAGTTATGGCTAAAAATTTTATTTTATTTATAAAAAAATTAAAAGAACTATTTTATATTTCATTATACACAAACTTCAACATTAAACAATCAATTTATGTCATATCTTACACAATCCTTAATAAATCATTCAACATTATTTTACATCCAGCATAATTTTTAATATAATTTACTTCATTTTCGATCATACATGTTTTTCGAAAAGAGTCACAAAACATTTCCAAGCCATCTTTACAAATGTGTTTCTGGGAGATTATATCAAGTTTGCGAATGGTGGCTTTTAGTTTATGAAAAGCCTTAACTGGTGTTGAAGAACAATGTAACATGGCATGATCAAGAATCATTAATGGCCTAACGAGTCCCTTAAGAATATTTTAGCTACATTTGTAGATATATAAATACATATATTTATAACTGTAGATATTTTTTGTAATGAACGCTCTAATCTCATCATTTTTTGCAAAATTTGTCATTCCATTTGGTGTCAACCACTTTATGTTTTGGAGCTATTTTATGTATATACAACTTGAATGCCAAGTGTTATCAAGAAGTTTGTCAGGATTCAATTTATATATCTATTTCTTGTCTAGTTCAGTAATATGTAAGCTTTTACCGGTGCAATTTTGTGCACCATGGCTGTTCTGATAGTTGCCGAGTTGGTATCTAGCTGTTTCTATAACTTGAGAATTTTTACATTTGGTTCTTCCGAGATTGTAATAGCTTGCACTGATTACAAGTAATTTTGCATCCTCTTGTGATTGTGTTAGGCTAAATTTACTTTGAATACTGGAAGTTGTTTAAACTACTTCTACTTATAAGTTATTTACCTTTTAAAATATGTAGTTTATGTGGTGCCTAAAACTTTAAATAAAAAAGGTTTAGGGTATTAAAGTTTAGCATATTCAGCATATGACAATAAAATCACTCATATGGCCTTGTGTAAAGGAGTTGAAGAATTCTGTAGTATATGAATGAAGTAGGTTGGAGAAGTACCGGAATCACAAGGAAGTTTGGGACTTTTCAGTTTTCTCTTTGCTCTTTTTTTTTTTTTGCAAGCCCTTTATTGTTTTATTTCTCATAATATTAATTTTGATTATTTCAGGTGGCTGAACGATTTGAAATGTTGCAAAAGAGAGGATGGCGACCCCGAAGATCCATTGTCTTGTGTAGTTGGGATGCAGAAGAGTATGGCCTGGTCTCTCACCATTCCCCTTCAACATGTCATTTCCTCTTTACTATCATCTAGTTGGTTCTGACACCTGCCTCTTCTTTCATTAAACAAACTATTTCTGCAGATCGGTTCAACAGAATGGGTTGAAGATAATAGGGAGATTTTAACCTCAAGGGCTGTGGCATATTTAAATGTTGACACTGCAGTATCTGGTCCAGGGTTCGGTGCCTCTTCAACCCCACAACTTGATGAACTTATTGAAGAGGCAGCCAAAATGGTCTCTATATGTTCCTTTTGTTGCCATCTTTTTGATGCTGAACCATGTCACTGTTATTTAACAAACGTACATCTAAGTATGTTTCTATTTTGCTGAAATTTGATGAACTTATTTAGGAAAGCTTAAAATGGTTTCTGTTACTTCTGGTTCTATCTTGTTGATAATTAACCACGCCAGTGTCATTTAACAACAATAGAGTTATATGATGTACAGTCTTGTATGTTAAACTTTAGCACTTTGGAAGTTATTTATTAGAAAATTTACTCAACTGAAATTGTAATATGCTTGTTGCATTTGATCCATCCTAATCAGCATCAACTTTACATAACCTTACACACGGTATATTTAGTCAGATTTTTCTTGATATGCATTAATTTCTGCATTTTTACTACTAAGTTTATCACTGTTGCTTTACTTTCTTTCTTAGGTCCCAGATCCTGATAACTCATCGCAGACTCTGTATGAATCGTGGGTTACTTCTGGTTCTCCTCTTGTGAGTAGCATTAAGTTTACCAGTCTTTGTATATTTAAATTGTGCCTTCCCATGCACCTAAGAAAAAGCTTCTCATGTTCCATCCTTCATTTAACTGCAGCAGCACCAGGGCTCAAAATTCATATTACGTTTTGTGAGTGTGACAAATAATAACCTTTTCTGTACTGAAATTGATTGATGCACTTCATATTGAAGATAGGAAGGCTAGGTGGTGGTGGAACTGACTTTGCGGCTTTTGTTCAACATGTTGGTGTCCCTTCAGTCGATATGTCATTCGGACAAGGTACTTGTGCTTTTTTCTGTATGATTTCATTGTTACATGCTGTCATACTGCATATTAGAGTTTAGTTTATTCTTGGATTCATACTCGTGATTCTCTATGGACAAGTTATCATTCTTTGATGGCTACTGTACACTGCAATTCTAAGTTATCTAAATTAGCTTGGAAAATAAAGTATTTTTTGAAACTTTTGAAAAACAAAATCAGTACAATTTGTCTTGTTTTATTCTTGTTGTAGCCATGTGATGTAGTACCAAAAGTGGAGAAAGGGAAGTAGAGGAAGAAGGGGAAGAGAAAGGAGGAGGAGGAAGAAGAGGGAAAAGAAGAAAGAGAGTAAAGGGAGAAGAGGCACCGGATTCAGAGAAAATATTTTATTCATCAAGCTGCTATTTTATAGAAATTAGAGCTTATTTATAGAGTCTAGCCTATACATGAGAAAAGGAAGTACAAAAAATTTACTAAGTGATTAAAAAGGAAGATATCAGGAAATTGCCAAAGCTAATAAAAGATACTAAACAATAGATGCCAAATAGTAAATATAATAATAGGAAACTAATAAATGGAATAATTCTAAATTTAGAAAAGGAAACTATCACCTCCTTAATAATCAAAGTTTCTATTTGCCATCAATGGATCTGCATCATTATAAACCTATAATTTTCTGAAATCTTGTAAATAAGGGTATCAAGTTTTTTTCCCCTGATCACATTTTTTCTCACCCCACTTAGAAATTGCAATAGTGTTGTTCAAATTTGAGGCCCTTTGGTATCTAAGCAAGCTTCATCTCCACTGAGCTAAGAGAACACCATAATTTCTTGAAGTTCATACCATAGCAAACTGAGCTTATTGACACATGGACAAATAGCACCCAGGCATCTATGCAAACCCAACCAAGCTTGTATGCCTGGGTTCTTGCCAAAATAGGCATTTGTGGTTTAAGTTGGTTCATTATGATGTTGTCACGTTTCCAGACATTCACATGACCATATGCCTATTTGGTCCATGCGTAGGTTGGTTATCAAGCCCAATAGTTCTTCAATCAATTGATGTTGACCTCAACATGCCTGAACCAATGTGAGAATCCATGTGAGTGTTTGGCCTTCCTAGTCATTCATGTGCATAGATTTATTGACAGCCTAGACATCATTCTGTAGTAGGTTTGGCAGTTGTGTTCATAATTTGAAGTTTACCTGAAAATAGCTTGAGTTTTAGTTGATTCGAAATTAATTTGAGTTTATTGTGATTTTAAGTTATTTCAGTCAAAATAGACTATTCTATTCAAAATATATTCAATATACACATGTACATTTGTATGTACACTTTTATTAAGGTAATATGAAGTACTTAGGTTTATTATCAAAGGTTTACATAAAAGATATACAGTATACATAAACGTGAATGTATTTAAATTCTATAATTATTTTATTATACAATATAAGGGCGAATTGCTTATCGTTGCGGTTTAAAGTACATTTACTTTGGTCTATATCTTTTGAATAATTACATCCAGGCCTCAGAGGTACTTATTAGTTTACTAACTCTAAAGTTACATAAACTTTTGCAAATATATCTAAACAAAGGATTTTGTCTATTTCTTGATGGAAAATGACAAGTTTTCTAAGGTAAAAAAAAAATGCCTCCAGCTAACAAAAAATTGAGGATTTTTGTTTTAAAGCCAGTTCTAAAGCTAATGTTGTTCTTTATAGGTACATGCTGTTACCTCTTTATATGTATTCTTAAACTTTATGTTAAAATAGTAGGTGGTTTCTTCTTCATGTATATTAGAGGAATTTTATCTTGTTTTACTGAAATAACCTAACAGAAAAATAATTAATACCTATAAAGCTAATGTTGTTCTTTATAGGTACATGCTGTTACCTCTTTATATGTATTCTTAAACTTTATGTTAAAATAGTAGGTGGTTTCTTCTTCATGTATGTTAGAGGAATTTTATCTTGTTTTACCCAAATAACCTAACAGAAAAATAATTAATACCTCAGGGACATAATTGTTGGGATTCAAAATCATGGCCACGATGCAAAAGAATGCAAACTTCACAGACCTATAAGCAATTTACGTATTAGCATTACTTCAAATGCATGTTTAGTTGTTGATGCAAGCTAATAAATCATCTCAAACACTCAAATTTGAATTACTTTTTATCAACTCCAATCAAATTCAACTCAAAATTAAGAACTTTGAGTTTGAGTTTAGGCTAACATGCTTTAACTTGTCTAGATGCCAACCCAGTTAGTTATCTAGGCCTTGGGAAAAAAATGCAGCCTCACAAAACCCATATAGAGATGTTACGTTTTTGTGAATTACTGCTTCTCAGTGATGCCTATGAGCCTACTTGATATACGACAACGTGCTTTGATATCAAAGTTAATGCGGTGCGATGAAGATGACGCGACTAGGGTTTTAAAGGATGGGGGAAAATATGAGAAAAACTAGTGGATAACTAAGATTTCTAGGATTCTAACTTAAGGTAAGACCCTCCCTTTCTGGGATATCATTCCCTTTCAAAAAATTTAGGCTAACTTATTTCAAGATTAGATCCATGCAAAGTAAATTTCATTTATCAAAAGTTTTTTAAATATGTACAGATTTCAACCTATTTATAAGTAAATAAACTAAAATAAAAAATAAGAAAAAAATGGATAAACTACAATTTCAGATAATTATTCAAATGAGATAATTTTAACTAATTTTAAATTAATTAAATTTATTCATTTAAACATTATTATCCAATATGATTAAATCAATTTGGATAAATCCAACTAATTTAAATTTTCTAAATATATATATATATATATAAATAATCTGTATAATCCATCAAAGAGCAAGCTATGAAATTTTATCTGGGTTGTTCATCATTTGGATGTCTCCAGCACTACTGCTTAACACTTTCTATTGTTAGTGTTACGGGAAAGATTAGTGATGTGAGAAAAAAGATATAGAAGATATGTATATATGAAAATCAAGTATTTAAAGGATGGTTTAGATTCAATCAAATGCAAATATTTTCCAAGGGATAATTTTACTATGATCAAGAAAATAAATCCTAAAAATAATTAATTTAAAATTTGAATTAAACTGGATTGATTGTCAATAGGAATTGACCAAGCTAGATAATGACTTCTCAATTTTTGCAAGTCAGACCGACTTTCTGGATTGCATTAGATTTCTCAAAAAAATTAAACAATAATTATATTTAAGATTTGAGCCAAACTGATCATTCTAGAAGAACCACTTGGTATTAATCGAATTCAATTAATCAATAGGTATTAGTTCCAATGTCAATTGCTACCTCAAATGCAGAATGACAGGAGATGCTCAAGAGAAAAGGTTTGTGCTATTGGGCTTCATGTGAGGAGAAAACTGGACCGCTCTTCTGAAGGAGTAGAGGTCCAACAAATCAAGTGGCTTACTATAAAGTCATCTTCCAGGGATGCATCTTCAGTGGGCTTGAAATTGCCTCATGTGCATGGACCTGTGTTGAGGATTTGCAGAACTAAAATAGGCATCTATTCCTTGCTTGTGTGGCTTCAAGAAAAGGCCTCTATGGATGATCGATGGTTGGATTGCTGCTGGAGTAATATCTGTAGTGGAGGCTGAAGACAAATGAGCATGGCAATGGTGAGGAAACAGTAAGTGAAGGATCTTTTTTTCCCAACCTTTCTCTATCTAGGAGATCAATTTACACAAATCAACTAACTCAACCCAAGGTATTTTTATTCATCGAAGCCTAATCTATTACACTAGTAGGTGTCTCTTTATATAGACCACATCAAATGAAATTGGAAAATATAGAAATAAATGTAAGAATAAGATACCAGTTTTCTCTAGGGCAAATAAAGTAGTGCAAAATTAAACACAATCAGTTGAGATATGTAATCAATGCATCGTTGCCGGGTCCCAAGTCCCGGATGAGAAATGTGGAGGGTTGCGTTAGGTAGTCTATAGCTAGCGTAAAACTTGTTGAATCAGTCATGACATGAATCTTTTAGAAAATTGCGCTAAAGTTAGGGCATTCCCTAAAAGTGACGCGCAGTATTTTGCCTGAATACAGTGAGAAATGGGCAAGGGCCGCTGCATCGGTGCCCGAGTGTAATGAAAAGTGAGCAAGAGTCCCCACATCATGGACGGACGGATACTGGTAAAGAAGTTAGTCCATCATACTAGAACTCAAGTCAGTAGGATTAGATTAAGAACTTGGAATATAGACAGCCTGACGAGCAAGCTAATGTAGTTAGTGGATATTATGATTCATAGAAAGATTAATATTTTGTACCTACAGGAAATAAAATGAGTTGGAGAGAAAGCCAAGAAAATTGATGGCTTAGGTTTTAAACATTGGTACTCTGGTAAGAATAAAAATAAGAATGGAGTGGGTATAATTCTGAATAAGAACTTGAAAGATCACATAGTGGAAGTTAAGAGAAATTGTAATAGAATTATGGCTTTAAAAATTATAATCAGTGGAATTGTTATTAACATTGTAAGTGTGTATGCTCCTCAAGTAGGTTTGACTGTGAGCATAAAGGAAAAATTTTGAAATGATTTGGAAGAGTTAATACAAGAGATACCTCAAAAAAAAAGATTATTTATTGGAGGATATTTAAATGAACATGTTGGAAGTGTTGCTGAGGAATTCAATAACATCCATGGTGGATATGATTTTGGAGAGATAAATGAGGAGGGTAAAACTATTTTAAAGTTTTTTTCAGCATATGATCTTGTAATTACTAATACTTTATTCAAAAAGAGAGAGGAGCATGTTATCACGTACAAGAATAGAACTTCAAGAACTCAAATTGATTATTTTCTTATAAGAAAACGAGATCACTTGGATTGTAAAAATAGTAAAGTCATTTCAAGTAAATGTATGACTACTCAATATCGATTAATGGTTTTAGGTTCGTAGATAAAGTATTGGAGAAGAAATAATAAGTCGAAATCCTATTCTTGGACTCGATGGTGGAATCTAAAGAATTAGAACATATGTATATTTAAGAACAAAATTCTAGAACTTGGGTCATGGAATATTAACGGAGAAACTGATCTTATATGGCTGATAGTTGCTAACTGCATCCGTAAAGTTACGAAGGATGTGCTGGGAGAATCTAAAGGAATGATTTCAAATAATAAAGTTGCTTGGTGGTAGAAAGATGATGTACAAGAAAAAATTAAGGAAAAAAGATTTGTTATAGAAATTGATTTAAAAACAAAAATAAGGATAAGTGAGAAAAATATAAAGTGACTCGACGATAATCTAAGAAAGCAGTCGGCGATGCAAAAAAAATGGCTCTTGTAGATTTATATAAGAAACTAGACATTAAAGAAGGAGAGATTTATATAGGATGACAAGATAATAGATAGAAAAATTAAAAACTTAACTCAAGTGAAATGCATTAAGGATGAAGATAAAAATATACTTTTCATGAAAAAAGATATCAAAGATAGATGGATGAGTTAGTTTCAATAGTTTTTCAACGAAGATTATGAAAATTCAGTTGATACTCTTACATCCGATGTATCAGTAAAGCTGAAGTCTGGAAAATTTAAAAAATATGAAGTATAAAAAAGCAATAGGACCAAATAACATCCCAATAGATGTTTGAAAGTGCTTAGGAGATGAACTGGGTGGATGTATGGATATACGCGAAAGGATTGAATGAGAAATGAGTATATCCGAAAGAAAGTTGGTGTTGCACCAATTGAGGATAAACTTAGAGAAAGTCAATTTAGATAATTTGGATATATAAATCGTAGGCCGATTGAAGCTCCAGTTAGAAAAATCGAGTTTAGGGATCTTGCCCATATACAAAAAGGAAGAGGGAGATGAAAGAAGACATAACAAGAAACTATAAGGAGTGATATTAGTTGCTTAGACTTAGATAAGAATTTGGTAATTAATAGAGCGTAATAGAAACAAATGATTCATGTAGCCGACTCCACCTAATGGGATTAAGGTTTGGTTGTTGTTGTTGTTGAGTTGAGATCTGTAATCAACACTGAATCTCTAATTATTTTTCAATTAGCCATAACTCAAAATCTTTA
Source organism: Apostasia ramifera (assembly GCA_019297695.1). NCBI lineage: Eukaryota > Viridiplantae > Streptophyta > Magnoliopsida > Asparagales > Orchidaceae > Apostasia > Apostasia ramifera. The sequence continues at coordinate 541,599 of JAEMOT010000750.1, forward strand.
AAAACTTCAAATATCGAGAATCTTCAGTTTAATTAAATCAAATCATCAAACAAAATCTTAAATTGGCCAAAAATAGCTCAATATCTTCAATAAAATCAAATCTAACAAATTAGCTTTGAATCAACTTAAATCTTCCATACACCCAGATCCACGTGACATGACCAGATCCTTGCCTTGGATGATTCATCTTTCTGGTGTACTAGTACCCTCACCAAATAAGGGCCATTAGGTTAGGTAGAAGCAATAAACTAAGCTACTAGTAATAGGCCATGGGTGGAAGACATTATTGTGTGGGAGAAATGAAGAAAAATGAGTAGGCTAAAAGGTTAAATGTTATGCAAAATTATTGTCTAAGATAGGCTTAACACATTAAATCTCTAGTAATCAACCAACTTAAAAGCTTAACCTTGCAGGTTATGATCTTGGAATAATTTTATATTTTTATGATCCTGCTCACACACTAGCTTATTTGCTTTGCATGTAAATTTTATTCAACATATATCTTTTGTTTAATCTTATCCAAGATGTAATTGTGGACTACATGGATCAAACTTTAAACCCCTGGGTCTCATATCATATTAAATTTTTGGTAAGCAACTAACTTAAAAGCAGAAGTTTATTCTTTTATGCCCTAGGAATATTTTGACATGAATAATTGGCAAAAAAGATTCAAAAACTAGACCTTAAATAGTTACGACAAGGCAATGATGATGATGTGATGATGACTATTGGTGATTAGCCCTAGTGTCACCTCCATTTAGTAGCCTAGCAGGATTGCAAAAGATGAAAGAGAGTTTGAATCATCATTAAATTAACTCAGGTTTTGTTTGGCATTATTGTGTTGCATGAAAAAGTTTTAGCTATATTTAAAAGTATTATTTTAAAATATATTATCATAATATTTAATTATTTAATTTTATTTATATATTATAATATAATGTAATTATATATTCATAATAATTATATTATTTATATTATATATTTATTATATGATGAATAATTATGACATGATTATTAAAATTTAATTATTTTGATGGTATTTTCATCCTTACATCAAAAGCTCTATTTTAAAAAGCTATTTTTTTAACTTGGTCATATAGCCTTTTTTAGCTTTTTAAAAGTTGAAATGTCCTCAAAAGCTGTTTTGCCAAATAGAACTCTTAGCTGTATGAAAAAGTGTTTTTTTTTCATCAAAAATCTACATTATTTATAGGATTTAAGAGAGTTGTAAGTCCTTAGCTACAAATGCGGAAGTGATTGCCTTCTTTAAAAGAGAAGGATAATATGAAATTTTTACCATTATACTTTTTCCTACTACTTTGCTTGAAAATTTTAGCTGTAAGATACCCTCAGAAGCACTAATCTGAGGCATTGTTACTTTCATTCTCTCCTTTTAATTATTATCTGGTCATATTCTAACATCTTAATCCTTCTAATGAATCAGCAGTACTAAGGAGCTATTTATTTACTGAATCTTTTCTGATTTTTATAGTTGCTTTATTTTTTTGGTGGTGGTTACTGAGATTAGTCCTCTTCTGAAACCTGTAGGTTACCCTGTTTACCACTCAATGTATGATGATTTCATATGGATGCAGAAGTATGGAGATCCACAGTTCCATAGGCATGTAGCAGGTACAATATGGGATTTTTTTTTACTGTGGCGTATAAGTAGTTGCAAATATTCCAATATCCCTTTAAGTTAATGCAGCAGACCGAAGACTCTCATGCTTGCTTCCTATTTCCAAATTACTATTCTTATTCAACACATAATACCTTTTGGTTAAACTTTGCCATCTCAATTTATGGTGAATACAACAATAGCCAAGCTTTTATCTCACTAGTAGAGTCAACTGCATGAATCTTTTGTATCTATTGTACTTTATCAAATAACAAATTTTCATTTAGCTCCATGTATGTAATATCGTTTCTTGCTATGCCTTTTGGCCTAACTCTTCCGATTGTTATACAAGCAAGATCCAATTATTTAATTTTTCTTACTAAAGCTTCTATTGATCTATGATTTATATATTCAAACCATCTAAACCTAATTTTTTTGAATTTATTCTCATTTGAGGCTACTCCAACTTTCTTGTTGATATATTCATTTCTCATTTTGTCTTTTTGTATATACTCATTTATTCACTTAAGCCTTCTCATTTTTGCGATATCTATCTTATTTGTATGTTGCTGTTTTATAGGCCAGTATTTAGTACTATATAGTATCACTGATCTTACAACTATTTTAAAATATCGTATAATACTCCAGATGCATTCCTTTACTTTGTCTAACCTGCTTGGATCTTGCTAATAACATCATTTATTTCACTATTATTCTGTATAATTGATCTGAGATATTTAAACCGCTTGCTTTTGCTGATAACTTGATACCAATTAGTTATCTCCTTAATACAAATGCTTCAAACTTAAAATGATTTATCTAATAAATGTTTTTTGGCTAATCAATTAGAAAAGGATTGTAAGATCCTCTAGTCACTATCATTGAAGGTTAAGATACAACAACAATGACAACAAAGCTTTAATCCCAACTACTTAAGGTTGGGTATATGAATTTCTCTTCTTTATTCAGTTTTATGAAAAGTCACTCTATAAGCATTAGTGATAGTGGTCCAAGATTACTTTTAATGATCATATTCTTAGTCATTTTTAATTTTCCTGTCTTTATCTTCATGACTTGGATCCTCTCACATACATTTTATCATTTACTCTTTTGATGGAATTTGCATAATAGCTAGCAGATTAAACCTATTTACTTGCTCATTGACTTGCCTTTAGTATGTGGTTCTTCTACCGAAACTATTTCTTGGGTTCAATTCAATCTTAAGCTTTTGCTTTTTTACTTATAGCTGCAAACATTTGGGGTCTGATCGCTCTGAAGCTGGCAGATAAAGATATTTTGCCTTTTGATTATATGACCTATGCTTATGACCTCGAGGTAATCTTCTTTGAACTTGAAAATACCAATATATAATCATTCAAATTAAGCTAGGAAGCACAATGATGCGGGACGGAAAAAGAAATGCAAATAATATTTTATATTTAGCAAAATTGATTGGCAAATTATTTTAATTAAGAGAAAAATATTTTCTAAAATAAATTATATGATAAATAAGATTTTGAATCCCGTAAATTAAGATATTTTAAAATTAAAATTAAATTGAATCGTATGATAAATAAGAATTTATCAATTTAGATTAGGGCGTCAATTTAAATTCAATAAATCAGATCCGAGGTTCAGGAATTTAGGACAAACGTCTCATAGTTAAATTCAACAGTAATTGACATACAAGAAATATCGGGTCACATAATTAGAGCCAAATAAATAATCCAAGTCAAGCGAATAATTTGTGTTGAAATCAAATAATCAGTTTAGTTACATTCGGAAAGAATTTACTAGTGATTTGAATCAGAAAAGAGTCACTGACGATGATGATTAACTGATCTGATCGAGTACCGGCGACGTGCAGACAAAACGCAAACGGCGCGTGGGCAGGCACACGCGGGCGCACGAGCAATCGCAGGCAGGCGCGCAGATGGACGCGCGGGCAGGCGGGCGTGTGCTGGNCTTTCCTTCACCGGAATATCGACCCCTTAACCCGGATCCAGGCTCTAAGAAAACTCAAACATAATTTCATTCATCACAATACTCTATCTTTTACAATGCAACGCGACCTCTTTATATAGAGAGATCCCATGTTGAAATTTGAAAATACAATATTAAATGTAGAAAATAAAATACCAAATAAATAAAAGCAAATATGGAACTAATTCTATTACAATAAAATAAAATTAGCTCCAAATGTGGTGAGTCTTCAAATCTTCCAGATATGCTCTAAATCAAATCAAATTAAATTTAAATAAAGCTAATATGGAAATCTCTAATAGCTCTAATTAATTTGAATTTGAATTTTGATTCAGCACATGACGTCATCCTAGCCATCCAATTCGATGCTGATTTGTGGGACCCACCACACAAACACGTCAACACTGATATTCGACGCGACAATTTTTCAAAATACGGGACACATTTTTGGCAAGACACACCATATAGTATATAAATAATTATTATCTATATGATAGTGTAATTTATATATTTTTTGCTCAATATTATAGAATAGCCTAAAAAGCATGGACACGTCACATGAATACAACACGACATATTTGGACGTATAGAAGTGTCCGTGCTTCCTTGAAATTAAGTAGCAACTCTTCTTTTATTATTTTTCTTCATTTCGTAATGTTTTGCATGTTTGATGCAATAAAATATTTGCATTTAATTTTTATTTAACATTATGTAACAGAAAAGCATAAAAATTTTGGAAGATGAGATTCTGGGAAAGCCTGTGAGTTTTGCCCCAATATATAAGGCAGTAGAAGATCTAAAGAAGGCAGCTGGCAAAGTAGACAGACAGAGGAAGGTGCTTGGATAATTTATTGGTCTTTTTTCTGTAATCTGAAGTGCTTTATATGTTTCTTATTCTGAAAAAGTTTGTAACTGCAGGAAGCCGAAAAAACGGATTGGTTGTCAAAATGGAAGAAAGACCCAATCAGAACCAGGGAACTTAATGACCGGTTGATGATGGCCGAGAGGGCATTTATTGATCGTGAGGGCCTTCCTAACAGGCCTTGGTACAAGCATCTGGTATCTTAATCTGCTTTCATATTTACATTTGTGATATCAAAATTTTTATATTTAACATAAGATACTAAAATCTTGTAAATATTTCGAAAAAATGCTGTGACTCCTGTGGCCGAAAAGGGCGAGAGTGATCACCGGGTGATGTCCTAACAGAAAGGAATTACTGAGGTAAAGTGTGGCTTCTAGTAGGCTTTTAGATCATAAATAATAGTGAGGGGCACAGGAATAAATCGTCTCACATTGGAAACATGGGGAGATCCTGAGATGTATAAATAGATAGTGCGATCTCAAATGGTAAAGGCGTCTTTTTGAGTAAAATTATGAGGTTAATGATAGGAAACTCCATAGTTAAATATGCTTGGTGATGCGGGACGGATGAATGACGATGTAGTTTAGAGATCAACAATTTTATAAAGCAAATTTTCACACACTAATGCTTGAATATCAGAGAATAATTTTGTGATGACTGAGAAATTAATTAAGCCCGCAAAACTGATTACTTTTAAAATTTTAAATAAATTAGATCGAAGGTAATTGAGAAATTACCAATTCAGATTAGGGCGCAATCCGGTTTTCAACAAGTCAGAAACGGGGAACAGGATTAGGGATCTCACAATATTTAACCAACAGTAATTGAAAATCACTCAATAATGAAAGGTCGCACAGGCGGGACAAGTTCGAGCAAATCACAAGCGAGTAGAAAAATCCAGATTATTCGATTTTACCATATTAAAGATTTTGTTGAAATTCGTACCTGAACCAGAAAACTTAGGGACCAAAATGTAATTCTTCCAAATAGGACGAGCTCGGTGCTTGGGCGTGAGAAACGGGCTCGCGGGTGCGCCGGTGCGCTGGCGCGGGCAAGGCTGGCTCGCGGGCGCGCCGGGCAGCGGGTTAATGCGCGTAGGGCGGCGGGTCCGCGTGCGCTGGGGGGCGCGTGGGGCAGCAGATTGGGCGCAATCGGCGGCGGTGAGCGGAGCTGTGTACTCGCGTCGCCGTAGTCGGCACGGGAGTCGGCGCAGGCGCGTCGTTAGTGATGTGGAAACCTGACGACGTGATCACGTCGAACCGGCAAGCTAGATCTAAGAACGCAAACAAGCAGGCAGAGTGGATGAGGATGAGTCGAGACGAATGCTGAGGGTGCAAGATGAATGGAATCGAACCCGGAGTGAAGAGCTAGAGCGGGTGGAGTTTAGGGATTCTCACCCAAGGCTCAGCCCTTCCCTATCCAGGATATTGATTCATTCCTGAATCAAATAATCCCCAAAGGAAAACACAACTCAAATTTATTCAGCATTAAAAAAATAAGAGTAATAGGGAGGCGTTTATATAGGCCTCCATACAGATTGACTCAATAAAGAAAAATACATAATGTAATAAATTCCTCACACAAACGAGGAAATACTAGATAACATGCCTAAAATAATGATCACCGAAATAGAAACAACTAATACAAAATAAATGCGAGAAATAAAATCATCCCAAAATGGAATCTCCAATCAATCAGAATGAACAGGAGATTTCCAATCCATCGAGTCAGCGATCCGCAGCATCCATCTTTCTCAATCTGTCCTAATAGTCAATCAATCCAGATCGAAGCAGCATGGCTAGATCTCGGCTGTCGACGGCAAACTCTGTCAGGAATGAATCGACGGTCGATCGTGGTGTCCCCACCACTTGGGCTAGACTAGTACTGGGATGGATGACCTCCTGGGAAGTATTTAAGTCACGCAATCTCTAAAAGCAAAGCGGATAATATCTCTACATTTAGATCACGGAATGCTAGAATATGGTATCTGTGCCGACCTTCTGCAGTATGATGTGATTCGAGGATGAATCAGGTGGAAGCTGGTGGACCTGTGACACTCGTGGCTGAAGAGGGCGGGAAGTGATCGCCTGGTGATTTCCTAAGGGAAAGGAATCATTGAAGTATAGTATGACTCCTGGCAGGCTTCTAGATCGATAAATGACGATGAGAGAGGCACAGAAATAAATTATCCCACATCGAAAAGGGGGAGATCTTGAGTTGTATAAGTAGATAACGTAATCTCAAATGATAGAGATACCTTTTTAGGCAAAACTGTGAGACTAATGATGAGAAATTATATAATTAAGTGTACTTAGTCTGGAGTAGTACTGAGATAGGTGACCTCTCGGGAAGTATTCAAGCCATGTAATTCCCTAAAGCTAAAGTGGATAATACCTTTATATTTGAATCACGGGATGTTACATATGCCTTCTATCAGTTATACTAACATTTTAAGGAATATTCTGTTTATATGATGTATGAATACATATTTGAATACTTCTGTGTTTCATCGGTAAAGGTGTTCGAAGACATCTAGGCATTGCACTGATGATATTGTTGTGGATTCACTACTTATATCAAAAGTGTGTTTGAATATATATTTTTTGGAGAAGTTTTGAATATGTATTTTACATTCCAAATAGTCCTTAAAGATGTTGGGGTAACTTTATGACGCGGGATGGAAAATGCGAATATTATTTAAATTTATAATCAGCAAATTATTTAGAGTTCTAAACGGCGGCAGGGTTCTAAACGGCGGCAGGGTTCTAATCGGCGGCATCGGCGCGGTGGAAACTCTCCTGTGCTGGCAACGTGTGGGCGAGCAATCGTTGCGAGCTTGCGGATGCTTGCTGGATTGCGGGTGGCAAGGCTCTGAGCGAGGCTGCACACATCTACGATTGGGTCGGGTCGCGCAGGCCTCCTGTGACCGCGTGAGGTTGGATGAACGACAAGAGCACTGTTGGAGGAAGGTGAAACAAAGTAGTTTTTTTCACTCAGATAAAAGATAATTAGGCTTTTGAAGGATTCTCAGCAATGGCTACCATCACCCTTTCCTTGATTGGAACATTGACCCCTTAACTTGGATCTAGGTTTTGAGAAAGCTCAAATATAATTTTATTCATCAAAATAGGTTATCCCCTTACAATGCAAGACAACTTCTATATATAGAAATCCCATAACAAAATTTGAAAATATAATACTAAGTGTGACAACAAAATATCAAATGAATCTAAATAAATATGGAGCTAATTCTATTATAATAAAATCAGCTCCAGATATAACGACTCTTCAAATCTCTTAAATATGTTTTGAATCAAATTAAATCTGGATAAAGCTAATATGCAAATTTTTGATTAGCTCTAATCAATTTGAATTTAAATTTTGATTCAGCATGTGATATCATTCTGATCATTAGATTTAATGCCGATCTGTGTTCACATCACTTGCTTAGAGTATTTTTTATGATATATGCAAGATTTTAGTGATTTGTGTGTAAATAGAAAAATTTACCCAAATGCGCGTTTGGAACTTTTATATGAAAGTGAGCTAAAATTCACTGTAGTTTACCTTTGTTTGAATTCCTTGCATAATGTTTTTTGTAATATGTGATGATTTGTCAGATATATGGACCATCACAATATAATCACTATGGATCTAAATCATTTCCGGGCATAGTTGATGCCATCCAGAGTGCGAGAACTTCAAATACTTCAGAATCTTGGCGATTGGTGCAGCATGAGGTCTGGAGAGTTGCCAGGGCCATCACTCAGGCTTCCCTTGTTCTTAATGGAGATTTAACTTAGACCCTGCGTTCTTCATGCTAAATTTGCAGTTATTCTCACTAATGCTCATCGCTGGAAGAATAAATACCATTATTGATTGTAGACTTGTAGTCATCTATTTTTGTTTTAAAGTTGATGTTTATGATTATTGTGCATATATATAGGGCTTTTGTGAAAAATACATTGCTGTAACATCTTCATTTGATGTCTACCATAGGGCTTCTATTCTTTTAGGAATTTAATGTTAGTGTGATATAATTGATCCAAAATTTTGAGGAGAGTTAAGGTAGATTGATAATTAACATAAAATGTATTATTTTATAATGGTTTTTTTTTGTATTAATTATCAGTGAACAGGCGCCAAATATATTGGGATAGAAGCATGGTGTTGTAGCATTAGATATTATCTCAATTTATGACTTCATAGGACTATAATAAGAAAAATGGTTAAGCTGATGTTCTATTTTAATTATTAATTTACATGTTTTTTTATTTACTTTTGCCGGATACAGAGCTTTATTCTAGACTCTCTTAAAGTCCTCATTTGATTCGTTGTATTTTTTTAATCCAACATAAATTTTAATTATAAAAATTAATTTTATTTTATAAATATTAAAATTAATTTTATTTTATATTTTACATATTTTTTAATATTAAAATAATTTTTTCTATTAAATATAAAAGATGAAATATTTTCTTATTAAAAAAAATAGCGCTAAAATTTATTCACCGCCTAAAATTGATATGGCCCAATCATAATTTGTAAAAACACAAAAGCATACGCATAATATCCGTATATTTAATTTCTCATCTGTAACAATTTAAAATTAAAAATTATAAAAACTAATAAACAAAAATAATCTTATAATATATTAATAAAAAATTAATAATTATATTTTAATTGAAATAAAAATTATAATATTTTTGCCATCTGAGAGACTCTAATTAAAATTTTTAAAAAATTGAAAACAAATTATAATGTTTTAACAATCTCAGGGCTCAGATGCAATTTACTCTACATAAAATAATAAATTATGGAGATGAATGAACGAGTTGTTAATATGCCTGATACACTCAGAAGAGATTATCTAGCATAATAACTGACGTTAAGATGTATTTCCTGCATAATAAGTTTATATTCTAAATATATAAATACTAACATGAAAATAATTGTGAATCATTTTCATCCTCAAGATACAAATAAATTCACACGGCAAACATTCAAACAGTATCTTTATGAACAGACAATAGAATAGTTTCAGTACAGAATAAACTACAAATAATGAAATGTTGTAAATATTCAAATTAAAGAAAAAAAACCACATCCCATGAAGTTAAATTCATAATGGAAATTTGAAACCCCTCGACGCTGAACCAACGTGATTCTGAATTCATTACCGTTAAATCACGACATCAATGCAAGCCCGAAAGAAGCCCTCAGACTCGAAGCGAAACTGACAGAAGTAGCACACCTGTTTTAAAATCCCTGATCGAGAAGATAATCGCCGAGCCTCTCGACAATCATGTTGCATTGTCCTGGAGCCATTGGCTCGTCATAAATGCCTATGATCAGAGCTAGGTTCGTTTTCTTCACAGTAATCCCTCCAGAACCCTACAAAAAAATCAAACGAAAGATTCATCAAAGTTTAATTTTATATAAACAATGCTACATACTACCAGGATTTTTGCCCTTTGTCTAATAGATAGAGAGCATTATTCTAGGAGCACTGCACTCACTACTCAACAAAAACATTATCCAAAGATTCTAAAAGTCTTCTAGTCTACTTCTTCTTGGGCTACATATCATTTTCCAATTTGTATTCAAGAGCCAAAAAAATGATGGGCAGGGATATCATTAACATTGAAAAGCTTTAAGTTCTGATGAGGGGTTTTCCGTTTACCTTCTTCCCACGAATAACAGCCCCAGGTTCACCTTGAATAACCATATATTTGGTATTACCCAGAAATAAACCAGTTGGTGCGAGAGATCCAGGTTCAGAAAAGTCATTCATAATTGCAGTAATTTGTTCAGTCTTGAGCTGCAACATGGAAAATCAAACACAAGCCAAGAATTAGTATTTTCAGTATGAAAAGATACGAGCATTGAAGTCTACTTCCAATTTGAGGAACAAACCAGCTGTTTTACATAAAAAACTCTCATAACAGAAACAGTCTACCAAGCAAAACAAATGGCCACTGTTAGGTATCATGAAAGCAAACTGAAGAAGCAACTAGATTTCATTTCCCACCCAATGGAAATATATTTTATATTGTTAGAATATAAAATTTACTATTTTCTAAAAAAAAAGAATATAAAATTTACCGGTAAATTATATGTAGATTTCTGAGTTTAAGGTATAATATCACGCAGATTCATAATTCTAAATTTTTAACATTTTGGTCCATAACTTTTAATATGATTATCAATTGGATCTTTTTTTACATTTGTTAATCATTAAAATTACTCATTTACCCTTCCATCCTTCCCTCCCGCCAACCTTCAGCTCTCTCTCCCTCACTTGGGAGAGATCAACCAGCGGAATGCCCTCGTCAATTGAGGGTGGCAAGAGACAATCCACCAACGAAGGGGGTAAGGGGGTCGCCCGCCCCCTCCTCTCTCTCTCCCGCCGCCTAGGTGAGACAACTAGCGGGGGCACTCTCTCTCACTTAGGAAAGAGCAATCGATGGGGAACCGCCCGCAAGCAAAGGAGGAGGGGAGGGAGAGAGAGAGAGAGAGAGAAAGAGAAAGAGAGATATGGAAAATTGGTAATTTTAAAAAATTTTAATTATTAAAAATTTAAAAAGAAATCAATTGATAATTATATCAAAGGTTAGGGAGCCAAATGTTAAAAATTTAAAATCATGAACCTGTGTGATATTATAATTTAAACTCAAAGAGCTAAATGTAATTTACCATGAAATTATTTCTAAATCATAACCTACAAAATTTTTAAGTTAGTTAGTAACTAGAGATTATATAAATGTTTTACATTCCCCAATTATTAGAAACTGAGTTCTATCTCAAACTTCTCAGTTGCTCTTCTTTCCTCATCTTCTTATTCATAACTCAAATCATGTGATTTTATATCCTCTGGAAAGTAGACTTCCACATCATTCCAACAACATATGCTTTTCTATACTTTATTTTCTTGTGTTGTGTTAGAACTCAAATTTTGAATCACACTATTATGCAAGACTGCAACCACGCACCAGTTGGTGTTTGACGCATGGCACCATATTGGCCATATCATTTTATACACCGATCCAAATGATTTAATTACAATTTTGTTGGACGGTATACATCCTTGGCTTTCTAACAATACCTTCATTACTTTATTGTCAAACATGTTCTTCGTCTCCGCGTTTATACGAGAGAAACGACCAACATAATTTCTAAGTGTTTCATCTAGTCTTGCTTAATCTTTAGGAGTTCACCAATTGTTCATATAGGAGTCGGTTTGCGGCAAATCTCACCTATAAGTGTCGGGAGAACTGGTCGAAGTTTAGAATAGAACCTACTAGTATATGATCAAATCAGTCTAAAGTAGTGTCAATAAAGATATTGTACATTTGTAGGCATCAAAAACTTGTTCACCTATCCATGGAGCATTTCCAAAGGGCTTTACATGCTAGGTTGGTTCAATCTTCCTATCATAACTGCTGAAATTAGGGGGCTTTACATCTTCGAAGTACCAAAGTTGCAATGGTGTGCAGGGAGTATAGTATAGTACTTCAGCCATTAATGTTACTTGGATAACATACTTCCATCAGCTCCCCATAATCTTCACCTTGACTGACTTCCTCAAAGCTAGAGTGAAATTCATTGGACGGCATGAAAGCTAGAAATTAGGTTCGTTGCGTAAATATTGGATTTGGGGTGAGAGGTGTTAGGTTAGAAAGTATTAGTTGTAATAGGGTTTGCAGGACTATTTCAACTTGAGTAACGGGTTTTTGTTCCTAGACTAGGATTTGGAGAATGGTGCTCACGTTTTCATTCAGCTTAGCCATGTTCTCATTGAGTCAATCAAGACATACAATTGCACTTGATTACGTTGATGAGGATGGGATGGTAGTTTGATGGATTGGAAACTGGAAAAGGATTTTCATTTTTCGGTTGATCAGCCATGGGTAAGTGTGGTAGAGCTTTTGGGATACAAAAGGGTTGATGCAAGGTTTTCAGTCTTGCATGGCAAATTTGTTACTAAAAAGTTTCATTACCAAATCAAGTAGTTAAGAAAAAATAGGAAACAAGAAAATACTAGAAATAAAGAGACCAATCTTTATACGTGGAAACTTGAATAGTTAGGATAAAAACCATGATGCCATCTTACCGATTTAAATCTACTACGATGGAAAGAATTATACATCGTTAATGAAAAAATATAATGAAAGAAGAGGAATTTTAGTAGGTGAAGAAATACAAAGGTGGATAAGTAATTTAGTAGGCGAATAGCGAGCCTGAAGAGTCTCCCTAGATTTCAAGAAGAGGAATACCTGATAGCACCGATTAGGGGTTCTATCCAATGGTATGTGGAGCTGTGATTAAAAAGCTGAGTCAAAGCAGGAGTTTCTCCTCCCCCTCACTAAAAACGTAATCAACCTATTTCTAGACTCTAGATAATCTTAATGACTGACAGCTTGAAACTAACACGTAGCTTGTACATGGCCAACTTTTTGTGTCTTCTTATGTGATTCGCATGGGGTTTTCAAAGCAGACAATGCTACATAGCCTCAATAAATGACCAAAAAGGCTCTAGGACCTTTCAATAATGGTTTTGAACATTAGATAAGTGCATTGTCAACAATGCACCCATCCAATAGACAAAACCGTTGTGGACTACCTTTTTTTTGGCTACATAGCATTTTCCTTTCACAGCTTTATCGGGACTGAAGTCGCTTTTTGTCAGAATCTATGAGGTTGGTTGAGGAAGATAGGTTAAATACAGCCAAACAGCAAATATCAAAAACGAACAGATATTGTTCGCCTAGCAGTCATCATTTCTTCCTCACTCCAAATCCTTTCCACATTTGCAGTTTAGATTATTTTTCTTGAATCATTGCTCAACATAGAGAATATCGGATATGCCATTTCTAAATCCCAGAGAACAACTTGAAAAAAAAACATTTAAATTTAAATTACAGATCATGAGGTTTCAAAAAAAAAAAATCACAGATCTCACCATATTAACATTATAGATTCATGAAAAACACGCAAAAGCTTAAACAGATCCAGATAGCGTTCAGATCCAAGTTATTCAGCAAAAAAGAAGAAAGGATCGAATGGAGTAAACAACGGAGGGGTGTACCTGCGGGAAGTCGTCGCTCTGAGACCAGACGATTCCGTCGTGGCCGACGATGGCGGCGGCCGTCAGGTGCTGGCCGTCAATTTCGCACATTAAATGATCGTCAACATACGCCTGCCACGACATCTCTCTCTCTCTCTCTCTCTCTCTCTCTCTCTCTCTCTCTCTCTCTCCCTCTCTCCTCAACACGCCTCGCTCGTCCAAAGAAATTGGGACCGGTCTGTAAATTTTATGCGAAAATCAAATTTAATTTCGTCGAATTTTATTTAATTTTAAATTAACTCATTTTTTTAGTTCAAATTCTTTTTGATAAATTTTTCGTTCGGAATTTACTATTTCGAAATGTAATAATTTAATTCATGATTCACTTGATATGAATAAATATATATAAGAAATATTTATATGTATTTATATTATAATGCTTCATATTAAAAAGATGGTATTAAATAAATATATATAACTAAAAAAACATGACTAATATTATTCTTTAATAAATTTTATATGTATAATAAATATGACTAATAATTACACTTTATTTAAAATTAAAAAAAAATTAATAAGTCTAATTAAATACGAGTCAAGCTTGAAATTTTTAATTTCAAATTAAGTTTTATTAAATTGAAATTGACTCGAAATTATTGATTCTATTGTCAGACTCAGCTGGTTCAGAGGTTTTCTTTTTTATTATATTTTTCACCTATGGGAGGTCAACACAGATTCAATCGTTGACTGATGGCAATTTTTTTTTTAATTAAGGGACGTTTAGTTTGATATTATTTTAGTATTATGTTATGTAATTTAGATGTCATGACATCTACATGTCATCTTTTAACTAATAATTTTATAATTTAATAAAATATTATTTATAAATGTCATTAAACTAACATAATATAATATCAAAAATAAAAGTTATTGATTTTTCTTATTATATGTTCTTTAATAAAAAATAGGATAAATTGTGTAAGGTCTTTAAGGTTAGAATAACGCTGCAAATAGGTTCCATATTTTAAAAGTCTAGATTTGAGTCTTGAGTTTGTGTTGCACTGTCGTTTAGTCCCTTAATTTAAATATCACTTTTTGGATTGTCTAATTAGACAGCAACTATTAAATTTGACTGTTAGGGACATTTATATTGACCAAAATGCCCTTATAATTCATATTTAATAGTTTTCTACACTTTTTATCAACCCCAGATGCAAGGCTTCCCATCAAAAATCAGTCTCCCCATTCCAAGCTCTTTTTTGATCAAAGTAAAGATAATAATATATTCAAAATTTTGTTAATTTAAGTATATATTCTGTCTTTTATATTTTTTTTATGATGAGTTTTCAAAATATTGGCTTTTTAAATAAAGATGGTATATTAGAAATATGTATAATGGGGAAGATCGACGAAGAACTTCGAAATGATCTTTAGGAGCGATAAAAGAAAAGTCCTGAAACTCTTTAGAACAACGTGAAGAATGAGCAAAAAATTTGAAGGTAAAATAGTAAAAAACTAGCAAATTCCAGATGTCGTCTCACTTGGGATCAAATGACAGTGCAAATACAAACTCGGGATGTCATCTCACTTGGGATCAAATGGCAGTGTAAATACAAACTCGGGGACCTAAATTGAGGCTTTTTAAAACATGAGACTTATTTGCAGCACTATTCTAACCTTAGGGGCTCCTATATAATTTACCCAAAAAAATAAAAAGGGGTAATTCTACTTAAGCCCCTGAGATTTACTCGACTTACCACGCAGGTCCATCATTTTGAAAACATGCTAGGTAAGTCTCCAAAACTTACTGTACAAGTCATTGTGGTCCTTAATATTTATAAAAAGCTTCCAATAAGGTCCAATTAAACATCTTCCGTTAAATATTTCGTTAAATCAAAATTCTAATTAAGAAATCATAATTTTATTTTTAATGTAAAATTACAATTGTACCCTAGCTGGTTCTCGCATGTGCAGACGCCCTGCGCAGGCGTTCGCGTGCAGGCGGCCGACAGGGTGCAGCTTCCGGAATCCGCGCGCAAGCGATCGCGCCCAGGTCGTCGCAGCTAGCGACCCCACACGCCGGCAACGCTGTGGCGACCCGCGCACTACGGCAACCCACGCGCGGCGGCGCACGCGACCGCCGGCGCGGCGAGCAGCCGGAGATTGGAAATATTGAAGAGTAAAAAAAGATATTTTCGTAATTTTAACAACGTTTAATGGATACCGTCGCAGAAAAACCATAATGACCTATACAACAAATTTTGGGACCTGTTTGGTATGTTTTCAAAATTGTGGACCTGCGTGACAAATCGAGTAAACCTCAAGAGCCTAAGTAGAATTACCCATAATAAAAAATTTAAAAAGTTAAAATGAGTATAACACATGATATAAAACTATATATTTTAGATATGTTTTATTAAAAGTACCTGTGTGTTCTGAATTTAGATTTTCACCATAAATAATATTGAAGGTAAAAAATATAACACGTGCAAAAGCGTTTAAGAAGTACAATGAATTATTAATTTTATTTTTTGTCAAATTATTTTTTTTAAATTTTACATGAACCTTAAAATAAAAATATCGCATTAAAATATATTTTTTATTCAATTTTAAAAAATGTTGATACATTATAAAAAGAAAATTAAAAAAAAATTGATTAATCTAATTAATTCGAAGCTAAAAGGCTCGTCTCCGATTAGCTCTGTTCGTCGGATCTTGCTCGCCCAAAAAGGTCACAAGGCTGCTGAAATTTCTCCGATTAGCTCCTCCGGAGCCCTAAAATCGCCTATTCTTCGCCGTATACTGGTATGCATTAGGTTTGTCCCTCTCTCATGCAAAGAAAAATCTGTTACTATTGATCGATTCATCTTCTCACATGTTCGTTTCAGTTTGAATCTCTTTTGAGTTTGCACTGATCTAATAGCTCTGATTTGGCGGCTAGGGAGCTCGAATGCTCGGCTTGTTTCTGTTCAGGATGCAAGGAGAAGGATTATCAAGAGTCCATAGCTAATTCGTATGTGGTATATTTTTTTTTTCTGATTGAATGATTCATGAAACAATCATTTCAATTTAATCTGGTTTTTATGACTTTTTTTCTTCTGTATAATGTTATCGCTATACTATCAAATAAATGATGTCAGAATTGGGTGTCAGTTGTTATTGTTAACACGTGGTTCCTGCGCTGCATCCGGACCGAACACGTGGCGCCTAAACTGGCCTTTATTTTGATTTATTAAATTACTGACTCAGCTTCAGGTTTTGACCAGGTCAAACATCGGACGCGAGGATTCAGCCTAACCTCGTTCCCGATATCCCAGGACAAACCTGGTAACGTCGGGCACGAGGGGTCAGCCTAAGTCCCAGGACAAATCTGGTAACCTCGGGCACGAGGATACAGGGTACCGCCCGTCACAATCAACTTCACTTAACCCCGCCGCTCTCCGTACGGGCACTCTTTCCAAGAGGAGGTACCAGTATTTAAAGCTATCATCCTCCTCGTACAACTGCGGACCTCTCCGGTGACAGACGAAACGGCGAGCAGAGCCTGCCCATCACCTTTTCTCCGGAAAACCAGGGTGGAGTTACGCACGTCACCCAGCTATAAAAACCATTGAACAGTCCAGCCAACAAAAGGAGAGACATCTAAACACATACAGAGATACAAAGACAAACAAGCTGGAACAAGGCAAGATTCAGGTTCTCAGATCCGGATATTCTGATCTTTTTGTAACAAAGCCCCAACTGAGGAGCTTCATTCTTCCTCTCCCTCTTCTTCTTCCTGAGAGCCTTTTGTATAAGCCTTCAAGGCCATATTTTCTCTATTAGTGAATCTCTTTGCTGATCGACCAGTGGACGTAGGGGATTTCCTCCCTGAACCACCTTAAATTCTTGTGTGCTTTTCTAGTTGCTTTGGACTAATCTTCTCCTCGAGCTTTCATTAACAGGCTCACCACCCCTTTGCGCGCCGCCGTCTCCTGGAACTCTCTTTCTCTCTGGTGTTTCCTGGGACCCCCACATCCTACGTCAACAGTTATATGCATTTGGGAAATTGAGTTCAGGGTTTTTGTAGTTCTTGTTTGTTTCCCACACCAATGGCAAGAGAAGTAAACTACTCGTCTTTACATATCAGTTCTTAACTTCTTACTAGAAGATGGAAAGGGCTTGGTATTTGTTGTTTTTACTGATTCAACAAAGTATTAGATTATGCAGTCAGGTTTAGTAGACGCATATGAAATGGAAATTCAAGGCTATAACAAAAAAAAAAACTCTATAAAAAAAAAAGCTATGACAAAAATACCTTCATGAAGTGATAGAACGACCTCAGGGATGCATGCAGAACAATTGAAAAACATGGAGTTGGGTGGAAGAGAGGCTGGCCTCAGGAACCTAGTTTAAGTGTTTTCCCCATTCTTTAATAAAAACAAAAGCTCCTTTATTAGTTTTCTTTACTAATTAATGCTACCTTGTTTCTAAAACTATAAAATATTGGTCACAGCTACTTAAGAGTTTGTACTCAGTTTATTGTTAGTCCTCGAGGCGTCTTTCATTTTAGCTATCCATGTGGCAAACTTGGTGGTCCAAAGTTGCTTCTTCAACGAAGGTTCTGTTAAGTATCATCTGTTACCTCCTACCTTCATCCCCTCAAAGTCCCAATTTTGATGTCCTGTCTTCCAACATTTCAGCTTAACTCAATGCTTCTAATCACCCTGATACTCCACTCAACCCAAGGAGAATAATCACCCTATCGGTTCAACCTTGGTTCTCAACATCCATAAGTTAAAAATTAACACCACAATGTGTATTGGACATGATTAACTGGTGAAATAGGATTCATAGGGCAAGACCCATATAGTTGGGATAACGCTAATGATGAGATAATGATGATTTGATGATTTTCTGCGTATGATGCTGTCCAAAGTTCTCAAGTGATATAGATGACAGATGGTTCTTCAAGTTTTTTTTTTTACCTCTGTTAATTTTATTATTTCCTCTGCTTTCTTTAAATCATGATAAGATGTTTTGCTTGTTACTTGTAAATGGATCAACTTGGAGCTGAAATAAGTTTGTTTTTTTGTCACCGTTTCTCTTGTTTCTACCCTTATTTTGAATTCTCTTCTTCAACGACTTTACTGGCATTTTATGGCAAAAAATGGATGGAAGACTTCATTGAATGCCCTTTTTTAAGATTTATATCCACAAAATAATTTATTAAGAATTTGCAATAATTGCATGAAGAAATTTTTTTATGTACATTTTCAATTGAGAGAGTCACTTGCGGTTTTCTCTTGCATGGTTTAGGATCTCAATCAATGGCTTATTTCCACATCTATGGCCTTCATCAATGGGAGTATTTCCCCACCTGGAATGGAAAGGAAAACGTCAGCAGGTGACAAATATATAGTTTTAAAAATGAAAGAGATTTCTGATACAGCAACATGTATTTGTTATGAAGATTTTTCTTACAAAATTAACATTCTCCAAGATGCGCAGAATTTTTGTAGCTGTTACATTAATTCGCTAATTCATATTGGTATCAAATGAGTTTAAGGGTTTGTTTGGTAAGATGGCTAAATTCCGATAACTTTTATGACAATTACTCAAATTGAGGTTTATAAACCTCAACAATTATTAAGATGAGATCGGATATATTTTTTTTTTCTTTGACAAAAGATAGGTATATACCTGTCTTTGGCAACAACATCAGCTCCAAATTCAATCAAGATTAAAACTACTATAAGTTGGCCTTTTGCTGCTGCAACATGGAGTGGAGTCCTCTGATCATAATTTTGGCAGTTTGCATCTACTCCATACTGCAACAATCTCCTTAGCACATCAACATTATTATCTGCTGCTAGTTTGCATAGATAAGATCCAGGATCTTCCAACTCCAAAATTGCTCCATTTTCCTGAAGCAGCTTCACAACACCTTCATGCCCAGCCTTCACAGCTTCCATTAATGGTGAATTCCCGATGTGATCTGTGTTTTGAGATGAAACCACCTGTTACTGAATAGACAGATATGGATATAGTATTTTCAATCTGATTCACAGGCCAATCCAGCAAAACTCAAATGGGTCAGCTTTATGAAGCCAAATCAAGCTCTAGATATGACAACTCAGCATCAAAGAGGGCGGAGAGTGATCGCCGGAGTGATGTCCATATGAGTAACTCGGAATCACCCGAACAAGGAACTACACCTAACCGGCTTCTAGGTGGAGAGGCACAAAAACGAATCGTCCCACGTCAAAAAGGAGGAGAGTTCTTAAACTGTATAAGTAAATAACGTGATCTCAAATGATAGAGGCGCCTTTTAAGGCAAAACCGTAAAACTAATGATAGAAAACTCCGTAGTTGAACGAGCTTGAGCTAGAGTAGTACCAGGATGAGTAATAGAAAAAATATTATGCAATTCTCTAAAATCAAAACAGACAATACCTCTAGATTATAATTTAACAGCTCTTTATTCTCTTTAGTTTCAGCATGTTATAGTGTACACAAGAAACCCAATTGGCTAAAAATTAATTTTGATGGTGCAGTTCGTCCTAATGGGGAAGCAGCTGCCGGTGCCATCTTACGAGATTGTCAAGGTCAACTTATACAAGCTTTTGGCTGTTCTTTATCCACCTATGCTGTTGATGTTGCTGAGTTATATGGAGTGTATCTAGCAATTCAGTTAACTAAACCGTGAATAGGCAAGCTTCACGGTCTTTGATTGGAAGGCGATCCAGAGACTATTATTACTTTACTCAACACAGTTTTAAGGCACAAAGATGTGCAGGGATCAAGCTCCACTTCTGCTATTATTGCTCTCTTATTATCTTTTCCTTCTGTTTGTATATCTCATGTATATAGACAGGCTAATCAAGCCGCTCATTACATCACTTCTGCTTTCTTTACACACGATATTTTTTGGGATAGGGATATGTCCCTGCCTTTTGACTTTTCTGCAATCCTTTTACAGGATTGTTCCTTTTGTACTTGATGTTTTATATTAATGAATTTTATAGGCTACGGCCGACTTTCAAGAAAATAATGAAAATAATTAATCAAATGCTACATCGCTAATAGTGGGATGCAATTTTTTCTATAGTTTTCCTAGAAATCACCAAAAAATCAAGTATTTTAAGGTTCACATTCATCACTCTTAATACTCGTTGGTCGTGATTGGGATTTTGGATAGACCTGAACCTAATTCAAAATTTCAAGTCATGATTCTTCAACCAAAGCCAACCAGAAGTCTAAATAGTTTGAACTGGTCTCATCAATTGGATTCAGTTTGAGTTGGATTGTTGGGTCGGGTGCAACCTTCACAAACCACTTGGGCTACTATCGGTTCTAATTAGAGCAAACTCGAAATCGACAAATTTGACTTTGGCTTGACTCAAAATTAGTTAAGAATTGATTTAGAATTTGACTCAAGCCGGCTCGCATAAATGGATTGAATCCTAGCCAACTTAAAATCTGACTTGAGCATGCTCGAAATTTAAAATCAGTTAGTCAATGCAGTAGGCAGAAATAATAAAGATATATGTATTTAATATATATTATATTAATTGTTTTCAAGAATTGCATTTTGAGCAAGCAATGTTTATGTTGAAATCGATTTAGATCTATAAGCTTTAGCTAATGATTTAATTTGGAATTTGTAAATTAATTTTGCGTTGGTTCAGAATATGAATAGTTTCGAGCAAGTTTTGAGTTTCAGGTATTTCTACTAGTCCTACTCTCCACAGTGTTTAAGAAAAAAAAATTTCTCTGTCATGACTTAACTTACCAATGCAATTGACTTCTACTTTCTGTCCGAGAAGAAACCTCACAATATCTTCATGTCCTCTTGATGCCGCTATGTGCTGAAATACAATTTAAGTTATACTTTTTGATGTTTGTACGTTCCAATAGAACATAAAAAAGTTTAAATAAGCTATTCATTAATAAAAGAGCTAGGGACCATAAGAAAAAAAATGCTAGAACTTAAGCAAAGTGTGGGGCATACAAGTGATGTTCTTCCATCATAGTCCTTTTCATTAATATCTGCTCCTGCGTTAACCAAACCCTCAAGACTATACAAATCTCCATGACAAGCAGCATGTTTCAGTCCCAGTGCTAGCTCTGAGTCTCTCTTTGTGGCATGATGATTCATTTCTGATACCAGTATCTTTTTTCCCAGTTCAGTGTGTTTTCCCTGCAAAAATGTATATATCCTTAAAATTCGGTTGTTAATTAGAAGAGAAATTCTTTCTCTTCTAAGTTCTCACCTCTGATAGATTAATTAGTAGATTACGATTTTCTTCTGCATGAAGTTGTAAAATGGTATGTAGTGCTTGCTTCTGCAGTCTTAGTAATCTGCAGGGTTTGCAAGCTCTTACAGTATATGGTTGTAGAATATTGCATAATGCTGCTACTTCACCAAATAAATCATTAGGCATTAGCTCTGATATTAATACTTCTGATCCATCTTCCCCAATTAGCACCTCATTCTGCATCAGAAAATATAGAAATAAAAACAGTTTTACTGTTAATGTCATCTGATATCACATTATTAATAAGAATGAGTTGCCTTGAATTTTGATTTGTTTGAATTATCTTGCTCTATTATGCTATCTGAGTCATAGACTGTGAGCATCTATGTAGATGTATTGTGGGTTCTAGCGGCCGGTGCCCCTGCAGCGGATTGGTTAAGGGCAGCAGGATCAAAATTTATTTAGAAGGGCATTTTAGGGATTTAGGGATTCTACGTCTGTTTTGGAGGATTATACGAACTCTGGTTGGGTTAGTGCTAGGATATAATCCCTTAGGAATTCTGAACTGAAAAAACTTTAACTGCCTTTTACATATTTTGGGCATAATGCGGAACATTATTTCTTCTGTGTATATGTACTAGTTACATTTTAAATGGACTAACATGTCAAATGGCCCTTAATCTCTAATACCACCATTTGATGGCCTCTCTTTTTTAGAAAATTTAATAAATATCATTAAATAATTATTTCCCGCATGATAAAGTAGGAAAGAGAAAAGAAGCAGGAATTTGTTTATTATATTTAAAAAAAAATATTAAGAAAAAAGATGATGTAATGTAACTCCACGTGTACACAAAAAATGATGTAATGTATGTATGCAGCTAAGTTTTTCTCTTCTAAACGGATGCCGCCTCCACCTCTCTCCCTCTCAATTCCATTCAATCTTTTTTCTAGCTAATGTTATTCGAGGATGCAGCCCTATTGTGGGGTAAACCTCATGGATTCCTTGTGTTTGGGTGTATGCTTTGAACCCAATTTGCATTGGTTTTCTTAATAGAGAAATTTTTTCCCATATGTATTTTGTTGGATAATGATTTTAGATGAATTACCAGAAAGCCTTGTGATATGATGTATATATGATCCACAACCGTCCCCTGTTCAAGTATCACTTCTCCTGAAAGAAAGAGCTCTTCCTTCAGATTGATTGCCTGCAATTTGTTTTTATTCAAAATGTATTTTTATTTGCACATTTTGTATTTATATTAAAAAAAAAACATGTTTATGTAGTCATTTTTGTGCTTACAATCTGGTTTAGGAATTTCTTTGAACATCCCTTGAATAATGGTACTTTCTGAACTGTTTCGAAGTACAATGATAGAAATACCTACAAACATAAATATCAATTATTCTCCGTAAAATTGTTACCATGGTTTAAATCACATTTTTATTAGATTTTACTATTTTTCGTCCTTCTAGTATGCCCACAAGAAGTGCAAAGTCACAATCCCAACTTATATGAGGTTAGCTACATGAATTTTTATTTTTCATTGCACTTGCTATGTCTCAGCACATTATTTAAAGTCATATTTAATGATTATCATTTCCTTTCATTTATGTTGTTCAAAATCAGTAGCAGTTACCCGCTCAACTTATGATCAAAGAACTAATATACGATGAAACATGAACGATAACAGTCTTCAGGATGAAGAGAATGTATGATTTCACATTCGATCGAAAAAGGGGATCACCTTAGATTTTACAGCCACAGGGAAATCTTCCAATAGGCAAACTTTAGGATGACCATGATCATATTGAAGTATTAGGTGACTTTTAATCTGATTTCTGGTCTCTTTGCTAAGATTGTGCATGTGCATGAACTGAGTTAGATTAGCCATCTCATCTCTGAACCTCTCAGTTTTCGATCCCTTGACAATCAAAGCCGACATGTTACCGATCACATAAGCTCCAAGAATTGTATTGAATACAACATATATAATCACAAAAATCATCTCCATTGTATTCACTGCATGAATATCTCCATATCCTGCACAAACCAATCAAAGATATAAGAAGCTAACCATGCTGAAACATACTACATTTTAACATCATAATGGCAGATTTTGAAAAAGAAGCCATGATATTCACTCTAATTGATATTTTTAATGTAATGTTAATGTGCTGTTTCACTCTAGTTTCTATCATATCATTTAAGAAAAGAAAAGGTTTGATCCCATAGCCATGCACGCACAACAAAAGACCAATCATGTCGATCAAATTCGATGCGACCCATTAGTTATGTATGATCTGAATTTTACTAAGTTTTAGTTTGATTTGATTTGATTCCAACCTAACATAACTTGCCATCAATCATCCATCCCTAAATCCTGTAATAATGAAAACTTCATACACATTGACAGGCCATGTTAGCAAAATTTTGCTCAGCATGACATGGAGTGACAGATATGCGGTCGAAGAGGGCAGCAGTGATTGTCGGGTAATGTTCTAAGAGAAGAAAATCACTAATGTAAAAAATAACTCCTACTAGGCTTCTAGGTCTGATGAGTGGTGAGAAGGGCATATAAATAAATCATTATACGTCAAAAGCAAAAGGGAGTTTCTGAATTATATAAGTAAATAATGTAATCCAAATATGTAACACAATTATAATATGATATCTGAGCCGACTTCTCATAGTGTGGTTGGAGAATAATCCGGGTGAAAGCTGATAAGCCTGCAATAAATCGTAGCTAAAGTCAACTAGTTAATTGTAATTGAGGTGAAATAATCTTGAAAATACTCAAGTTAAGCAGTTTTCTAATACTAAAATGGGCAATGCCTCTATATTTGAGATACAAGATGTTATAATCAGGCTTTAGTTCGACTAAATCTTTACCCAAATTAATCTCACCCAATTAAAATGTGTGCATCAATATCACGACCTCACGTATCTCTTTGGTCAATCGAATCCGATCCAACTCAAGTCAAATGTGCGTCAATCAGCCAGATTGGCCCATTTGTGGCGAAAAGCGTCAGAAAGATCTCGATATATTTTATACTGTCAATCTAGGTCATCCAAAGTATAACTAGGGCTATGAGTATTTGGCTTGAGGGAGATTCTATGAAAATCTTGCAACTTATTTTCAATGAGTTGGAGCGTAATGGAGATTCCCACAACCGAACAGGCTTGCAGAACTATTGCTTGGATCACCAGCAATATGGAGTAGTGGATAGACTGTTTAGAGGATCCAAATTCACTTCTCGGGATCCTATCCTAGCTAATATTGTGAACATCTTATTGTCGTTTGCTGCCTGCAGAGTTAGTTATATACAACGTAACAACAATAGTGCGGCCGACTTTTTGGCGCACTATGCGACACTAGGTGATTTTTGTTGGGAAATTGATATGGTCCTTCTCAATGACTTTTGTAACATTCTCAAAATGGATGTTAAGTGACATTGGATAGCTTGTAATTTTTTTATTATAATTTTATGGCATTGTCATTTTTCAAAAAAAAAAAAGTATAACTAGGGCTTGAAAATTCATAATATGATCAAGTATGACTTACCAATGGTGGCCATAGTGACAATTGCATAATAAAGAGAAGTAACATAACGCCTAGAGAAGCCAAGATTTCTAAAGTTGATATAGCTTTGATCTCCTAGGGTTAGGCTTCCAATCCATGTATGGCCTTCTCTTTCAGCCGGCACTGTTGTTGCTAGATAGTAGAAGATGCATGCTGCCACGTGCACGCTGTACAACTGTATCGCGATCAACTTCACAATCCTCGAAAACAAATAACTAACGTGGATATCCTTCTCCGTCTTCTTGAAGAACTGGTTTATCTTTCTCATGCGATATAGTCTGGTCCATAGAAGGTATCGTACGAATTCTCTTTTCCCTGTGCCCTGATGCACGCCAATGAGCAAGATGTTGGTAATGATCAGATTTTAGATTAAATTTGATTTGAGTTCTAGTACAGTCGATTTGGAATCAGTTATGTATATGTGCTTATGGATATATTATTTTTGCGATTGTCATATGAACTTTGATATTGATTTAATGGAGCATTCAGTTCAATGTCATCTTGATATTTGACATATTATAAAAATAATAATTATTTAGTTTGACATTTTTAGATAGCTTTTCAAAAAATTATAAAATTATCAATAAAAAAATGACATTTAGATATCATGATATCTAAATAACATGACATAGTATCAAAATAATATCGAACCAAACACTCTCTAAATTTTTTAAATAGAATATATATGCTATCTTTTTTGTAGAATATATTTTTATATATAACTTATATTAATTATAGGTAAATATATATAACTTATATTAATTATAGGTTCAATGTGTGTCGCAAACTTTACTTGAAATATTTTGAATCATGCAATTTTTGTGAAAATAAAAAATTTCTAAGACAACACTTTCATTTTTTTTTAAAAGGTATAAAATTTTGGTTATTGATTTGTTTGATAAATTCATTTTTTTTAAAAAAAAAACACCTAAATTTCTTATATTTTTTAAAATTATTTATTTATTTTTGAAAAATTTTACTTGGATTATTAAAATTTAAAATATAAAAGTAAAATAAAATAGGAGTTCTTAAAATTTTAAGTGATTTTTTTTTTAAAAAGATATAAATTAAAATGTAGATAAATTGTAGGAATTTATCAATAATTTTTTTTTCATCAGTATTTTAATCATTTTTGGTAATTTTTTTTTATAAAATAAATTAAGTATTAGACTTAATTACCTTGTATATGGCATCCCATGGCAAACACCCAAGGAGGTCCATTATAAAATTTCCTTTTGTATAGCTGCAATTCATTTTGGCAATTGATTCCATTAATGCACATAAAAAAAAATATATATATATATATATATTCTGTGATATTATTTTATAGCAAATTTTACAAGTCACAAATTATATTCCAACAGTTTATTTTGATTTAGATGTTTGAGCTCAGCATTTGTTTTTATTATTTAAATGGTCAAACTAGGCCAGTCAGTGGCCAGAAAATAAGTTAAAAAAGTGGAAATATTAATCAAATTAAAAAAATTTACACATTGATAGACTCTAAATATGAAGAAATAATTAATTAAAAAATGTCAAAATTATTATTATATTCTATCAAAATAATTTTTACATTATTATATAAAGTATGAAGAATTAGATCAGAAATTGCTGTAATAATTTATTGTAAAACCAAGAAAAAGTAAATCCCAACTAAGAATTATTATGAATTATTTAGATTTAACAATATAGAAAATTATATAAAAAAATAACCTGCAATATTTATAGGTGGAGAAAAAAAAGAGAAAACAATGGAAAATGATTTTTTTTTTTTTTTTCAAAAAAAGACTTGGGATAACTCTTGAGCTTTTTTTTGACTCTCATTGCGTCTCATTTTTCATAAAATCCACCAAAGTTGAACTTAATTGAGATCACTGGGAATTTAGCATGTCGGATCTTTTGTTTGATTCGATATGAAAATATGTAGATAATATGATAAAACTTATAAAATTATTTTTAAAATATTATCTAGGTCCATTTTAAGCCCAAATTATTTTTAAGTTCATCTAATTTGTTTAATGGTTGGATAGCTAATATTGATATTTAATTAAATTAATATTTATTGCATGCATTAGTTAAATATTATATCACACAGATACAAAATTCAATAAAAATTTAATCATTAATACTAACATGTACTCTCAAGAAAAAAAAAAGCCTTTTTTTGGTTCATTAATTAACATGTTAACAATCTTAATCATGAGAAAAAACATACTTAAATCGTAAATGAAATGATTCAAAAAAGAAAGATAAGATGCATATGAGCCCATGAGATTAGAAGGATATTGTAAATTAGTTCAAAATTTTTAAAATCTTTTATTTGAAATTCATATATTTGTCTAGCCTTTTAATTTGGACCAAATTAAAATGTTCGTGCATATATTTATAGAAAAGTTTAAAAAATATAATTCAATTTTGTGGTTTTTACATACAGGACATGAAATTTACACGAAATTACGCATTTCACCATCAATTCATAAATATTATTACTATCACACCATATTCATTTAAATGTTACGCATTTCACATATTTTACATCATATTCTTTGATGGTGAACTTCACATTTCTAAATTTGCCTTGATCTTAACTATATTATTAAAATATTAATTAAATACTATAAATAAATTAATTTATATAAATAATAATTTAAANTCCTTTTTATTTAACATTTTGAATTTTAAATTGTAAATTTTAATTTTAATTTATTTATCAAGAAAATTAATTTCGTGTAAAAAATGATAAAACTTACAAAAATAGAGGAGAGAGAATTAATTTAAATTTTTGACTTAAAGAGAAGAGGAAGATGAGATGAGATGAGAGAGTGGAGAGGGAAATAGGCTGTGACAAAAGAATTAAAGAAAGAGCAAGAAGGCCATTGACAGCAACGCAAAATATGAACACGATAGATTTTAATTGAGAT
Source organism: Apostasia ramifera (assembly GCA_019297695.1). NCBI lineage: Eukaryota > Viridiplantae > Streptophyta > Magnoliopsida > Asparagales > Orchidaceae > Apostasia > Apostasia ramifera. The sequence goes on from JAEMOT010000750.1 coordinate 569,877, forward strand.
TTTTAAAAAATTAGATCGATCCCATTTGCAATGCTCATCCAATCTCAAGAGATTGAATTAATGCAATGAAATGCACAGGGGGAAGGAGAGAATGTATATGAAGAGCTTTTTTACTGTCGGGCGACGCTATCGCGGTCATAGACCATTTTCAGAGAGAGAGAATCTCTGTAGGCGACGAAGAACTGCAAGAGCATGTCGACGAGGAAGACGACGATCTGCAGTCCTTCAAGCTGGCTCAGTTGCTTAGAGAGACCTCTGAAGAACCCGAACTCAATTGGCGTAAAGAATGTCGAGTAAATCGCCCATAGGAATACAAATTTCACCCAAGCCCTGTACCACCTGCAAGTAGAGAGAAAATCTGAATCCTTGAAGCCCTTAATACATATATTTGCAACATAAAATATATGTATATTTGCATACATATATATATGTATATTTATATTGTATAGGTTGAATTAATTACCTTTCTCTTGGATTGATAGTGAATCTGTTTTCTGTATTTTTAGGCTCATAATCTTTTGTGAACATAACCTGAAGGCTACACTCTCTCACCTCGTTCATCTTATAGTTGCCCTTTCCCTCTCTTCCCATCTCTCTCTCTCTCTCTCTCTCTAGATCTCTCTCTCTCTCTCTCTCTCTCTCTCTCTCTCTCTCTCTGTGTGTGTGAAGGAATAAGAGGATGAAGAAGAGGGATGCTGAAGGGATTATATACGTGCATGCCGGCCGTCAAAGAGGCGTAAATTACATCCAAGTCTCATACTTTACAGTATAATATCTTTAACAATATTTTTTATTATTAAAATTTTAGCGAATTTACATACAGAACATTGAATTCATCATAAATTACGGTAAATATTACACATATCACACTCTGCTTATAGGTTTTACATTTTTATTGTAACAATAGAAATTTAAAAAGAGTGTGATATGTGTAATATTTACTAAAAGATGATGAAATACGTAATTTGTGATGAATTCAGTGTTCTTTATGTAAATCTCCCATATATTTAAAATTACTAAATTACCCTTTCTCTTTCTTTATGGCTAGCTCTCTCCCCGCGGGTGGAGTAGCTGGCCACTGACAAAAAAGATGGAGTTGCTGCCTATTGGCAGAGGGTGGCAGGGGTAGTCTTCTTGTTCTCTTATTCTCCTAGTGTAATATTTTGTTATCTAAATATAAAGATATTATTTGCTTTGATTTAACAGAACTATGTAACTTAAGGATTTTTTAAGAAATCATTTATCTCACTATTACTCCAGCTCAAGTATGCTTAATTACAAAATTTTCTATTATTAGCCTCACGATTTTACTTTAGAAAACATCTTTACTTTTTTGAGCCACTCAAAAAAATTTCTCTATTCCTGATTTGGAATGATTTATTCTCATGTTCCTCCACCTAGAAACTGCTAAGAGCCACTCCCCGTCTTAGTGATTTTGATTTATTTTTATGAACATTATCCCAGCGATCACTTTTAGCCTTTTTTAGTCCTAGGTCATCACACACCGACTTCCTTTCCCTATCTTTCTCCCACTAGTTGATCTCTCCGGCCCGCAAAGGGTGGTGGAGTACTGCTTGCCCCCTTCTCTCTCTATAGATCTTTTGCTTGCAAGATCGAGCGAGAGATCTAAAGAGAGAGAGCGGAGAGAACATAGGACCTCCTGTACCACCGAACCCTCCGCCATAGTGGTCCCTCTGCCTACGGCCGACCACTCCACTATCAAGAGAGAGCCAATGCACGAGGGAGAGATCTAGAGAGAGAGGAGAGGACAGGCAGTGCCCTGCTACCCTCTGCCAGCTGGAGACCACTCCACCCCTTTGCCGCGGCTGGCCTTTCTGCCAGTAAAAAAGAGAGCCATTAGGAGAGAGGGAGAGAGAAGTGAAAGAGAGGGAGAAAGGACAGGTAATTTAGTAAAATTTAAAAAGAACTAATTAACAAAAGTCAAGGACCACATACGTTTCAAAATCATAAACTTCTATGATATAATATGCTCTAAACTCTAAGTCCTAAATGTAATTTACCCAAAAACTAATTATATTATGCTACTATATATATTTATTTCAAAAATTTTATAAACTTTATTGCATTTGTATATAATATAAAATAAAATTAATTATTGTGCAGAAATTTTGGAATGAATTGTAATGGGATTGGTAACAAGTAGTACTCTCTTTGTCTACTGTGGCATCTGCTAAGTTGCTAGGCCCAATGATGCTTTTTAGTTATATAATAAGATTTGCTTTTAAATATTATTATTATTATTATTATTATCATTATTATTATTGTTTTTAAAAAAATTAATGCATCAACCTACACTAAAAGATATTATTATTATTTATTTAATTTTAAAGATAAATATTTGCATATCTCATTATGACCTCCTAAAATTAATATTTACATCTATCACTTAAAATAATTGAAGAAAATTTTAATTAATATATATTTTTTAAAAGGACAGATATTATAAATATTCGTTAATAAAATAATTTTTAAAAGTGATATCTATATATATATATATATATAATTATTTTTTAATCTAATATTAAAATTAATGTATGATATAATATATAAAATTTCAATTTTGTTTTTGGTTATTATGGGTTTTATTTGCAGAGTGCTTATGTGAAGGCATATACTTCACGAAAAGGATGTTGTAGGAATCAAATGTTAAATAAATTAAAATTTTGATTCATAAATGCACTTATTTTTAAGTAAAATTTGGTCAAAAATAAATTAAATAATTAATCAATCCAGCTGGCCTATCATAATTATCATCTAAGTCCCTCAAATTAAAAAATATTACATTTTGTCTAGAATAAATATCATTTAGGTTCCTCAAATTAGAAGATAATATTACGCTGGTCAGTGAATTTAAAAATCTTTTATCTAGGTGTTGATGAGTATCAAAAAGTTTTTCAATTGAGTCCCTAAGATTATTATAAATATTTCACTTAAATCCTTTTTAACATGTTTAATCAAATCTTCATTAAAATTTTATTAAACTCAATTTTAAAAATAAAATTTTAAGAACAAAATTAAAAAAATATCATCACCGTTTTTCTTATCCCCACCCAACTCGTCAGACTAGCGGTGCAAAGCAACAATGATGCGATGCAACCGCCACACGAAATTGCTCGTTGCACGCAACCACTCATGGCCCCATGCCCACGCCCCGCACAACCCTGGTGGCCATAGGCCAAGCGGCTACCTAGACTACTGAGTGAGAGCTTTGCATCTCTGCTCGTCGCTCCGTGCACCAGTAGTGGTTATCTCAACAATACCAGGTATGCTTGCTGAGAATCAGAAAAAAAGTAATGATAAAATGATAATTTTATATTTTTATTTTTTAATAAAAATACTTGAATTAAGACTATTTAAAAATTGAGATATCTAAATGAAAGATTTTTTATTTCATAAGTTCGAGTGATATTACCTCAAACTTAAGGGACCTAGATGATATTTACACTTTAACCTATTACTTAAACTTTATAATCCATCATATCTTGATATTGTGGAGAAAAAGGAATCAAATTTATATCTTTTTAAATAATTCAGACCTGAAATTTTAAAAAATGTTAATTTTTGTTGAGCATGCATTTGTCAGCACAAATAATACGCATGAAATTTTAGTGAATTACAAATTATGATATCTTAGAGATTATGTATAAACTCCTTAATTTACATAGATATTACAAATAATAATAATAATAATAATAATGAATATTTAGAATTCAACTAACCAATTCTCAATATTTACAAAACATCCCCATCAAAAAAAATTATATTTACAAAACAGGCCCCCCACAATTATTTTTATGTGGGATAATTACATAGCATTTGGAAGCTTTTTTTTTTAAGTATTAAACATCAATTCTCAATATTTACATCTCTCATGCTGTAAAGTTAATGTAAATTGCAGTCTGATCATCTTCTTTGCTATAATTTTGTTCTAATTTTTATTTAATTACTCCTGCCCTTGAATAGTTTTTTTTTTTTTATTGCAATCTTGATATACGTTCAAATTAGCATGGTAGAAAAAATAGGAATTTGTGCAAAAATAATTATTGATAATTAAATTTTAATATGGAGATAGGATTTAATGATTATTCTTTAAAATCCACAAAACATTAAAAAATAATGATTTTTGTTATTTTAATTTTAAAAAATCAGAAGTTTCTGTCGAGTGAGCTAAGATCTTAGGAGTTTAATTAAATAATTCAATGAGAGCTAAATGGAAATTAAATGAGTTAAGAGTGACTCAAATCCTCCGTTAATTAATTGGTTTGATCAAAATAAACAACAATATATAGATAGGTACTACAAAATATTTAAACTATGCAGCAATTTTATGTATGTATACAATACTTTTCGAGTAATTTCATTGCGCCCCTAAGGTAGGTATCTCCAGTGTTGTACAGGTTCACAAAAATAAAAATATATATCTAAATTTCTCTTACCTAAAATGTTTTTTATGTAGCTTTACACGAAATTACGCATTTCATCATCAATTCATAAATATTACCACTATCACATCACATTCATTTAAATTTTACGCATTTCACATATTTCACATATTTTATATACTTTATAATATTATATGTAAATTAAAATGCATTAATATTTAAATTCTAATATATATTTTTATTTTTTACTGTAAACACATCAATTTTCTTCAATTAAAAATTATAGTCATGTGGATTTAAATTTGGCGCCCTAATTGAAAATTTTAAATAGGATAAATAAATTAAAATACATAAATTCATAAATATTTAAATTATTATTTATATAAATTAATTTATTTATAGTATTTAATTAATATATTAATAATATAGTTAAGATCAAGGCCAATTTAGAAATGTGAAGTTCACCATCAAAGAATATGGTGTGAAATATGTGAAATGCGTAAAATTTAAATGAATATGGTGTGATAGTGGTAATATTTATGAATTGATGGTGAAATATGTAATTTTGTGTAATTTTTATGCCCTGTATGTAAAAATCCTATTTAGTTAATTTTAATTGTTAAATTATTATTTTAAAAAAATTAAAAATACATTTAAATATTAAAATTATTTCAAAACATTTTCAATTGATATTATGACCTCAATTTTCCCAGACTATAATAATAATTTTAAAATTTTAAATATGTATTTTTAATTTTTTAAGATAAAGACTTACAGTTACAAGAAATTGGTACTTTTAATAATAAAAATTTTTCAAACATAAAAAATACATGATAAAATAATTATTTTATAACTATTTTAACAAGTGTTTCAACTGTTGCTATAGAATTAAAAAAAAAATTAACAGGAGGAAAAAAAATTGTTGTTAATTAAAAAGAACTTTGATAATCCCTCTTGCTAAATATTTTGCAAAATTTTGGTAGGTTCAGTTCCCACCTTTGGAAAATTATTAACAATTTATATAATAAAAATAAATATTTTTGATATTTATAATTTTATTTCATAATGAAGTAACTATTCTTATTAATTTTCTTATGAACATTTAGTTTCACTTTCACATACTGAATAAATTGAAGATAGAGAGAAAAATAGCATATTAAGTTAGCAAGAATAAATTCTAATTTATTATTATTAAATAATAATATAATAATAATAATAATTTTATTCAAATGTTGAATTAAATTTGGAATCAGAATTTATTTTTAATGAGATTTTTCGAGCTGTGGAAGAAATATGTTGCATAATTTTTTAGTTAGATGAAAGAGGTATAATATAAGTTAACAAGATTTTTTTTTTTAAAAAAAAATACAAATTTCTTGCAGTAATTAACAGTAAAATTCAAACATCAAAAACAGTAATAAGATTTTCCAATATTGAATTAATTTTTCTGTTTTTCCCCAAAACAACAAATATATAGCCATTTATTATTAAAAAAAAAGGAGTTTTTCACGCATGACACAAAAAAATTTAATATTTACTTATTAGATACCTTAAAATTAAATATTACATAACACATACTGATATATTTTAATTTTACAATCAACACATTTTAGTTAAAAATACAACATTTTTTTGAGTAAACTATACCTGAGATATATTTTAACTTAAACAAGGTTCATCGAAATAAAATCTAACTCGATGTGCATCTTAAATCAAATATGATCCTTCGTCCAATCTAATTTTTTATTATTAAAATAGGCATCTAATAGAATATTCTACATAATTAATAAATTTAAATAATATAAGAATTTTAACTCAAATAAAATATAGGAATTTTTAATCAAAGTGTATTAGTTGTAAAATTAAAATATATGAGTATGTTCATGTAATATTTAATTTTTGGGTGTTAAATATTAAAATTTTTTGTATTATATAGAAAAAATGTCAAAAAAAAATTCAAAGGTTCATCGTGATCACTCTTTAATGGCAGGTGTTATCATTAAGATATTTACTAATTATATAGTTAATAGGCTTGGTCAGCATAATATATAATAATAAAGTAATATATAATTGGTTCAGCAATAAAAAAATGGTAATATATATAAGGGCAAATTATGCCCAGATTCCTGAGTTTAACGCTTAATATCATTTTTAAAATTATAATATCGGGTCCCTTAGTTTAAATAAATTATCAAATGAGTCTCTTTTTAATTTTTTATTATTAAATTTTTTTTAAAATTACCGTTTTACTCCTGTCATTCTTTCTCTCCTCCTGATCTAGCGCACGCTCGCGAGCCGCGCAGTCGCCGGAGGTCCGGCTGCCACGAGGCGTGTCCGCCGGCGGCCGCGCAGCCCACGCGCGTGCAAA
>JAEMOT010000750.1:580062-607843 GCA_019297695.1 Apostasia ramifera
CGGAGGTCCGGCTGCCACGAGGCGTGTCCGCCGGCGGCCGCGCAGCCCACGCGCGTGCAAAGGATTGGGAGGAGAGAGAGATTCCGCCTCTCTCTATCCTCCCGATCCCTCGCACGCGCGCCGGCGGTCCCGGCCCGCGCGCATGAGCATGATCAGGAGGAGAGAGAGGAGCAGGGGTAAATTGGTAATTTTAAAAATTTTAATTATAAAAAAATTAAAAAAAGATCTATTTGATATTTTATTAAAACTCAGGACCGATGTTATAATTTTAAAAACGTGACTCTGCATGATATTAAGCGTTAAACTTAAGGACTTGGACGTAATTGCCCTATATATAATAATAAAAGCTGATTAATTTTGACCTATAAAAATTGCTCCACAATATTATCAAGAAATTAAATGAATTTAATTTATTAAAGTATTTAGAGATAATGGAGAGCGAAAAACATTTAGCATATTTTGTGAGATATTTCGCATGATCTTGCAATTTAAAATGTTAAAATAATGGCTTTTAATTGAATTTCCCTTATGTATGCCTCTCCATTATAAAAAAAAAAACACTCAGATCATAATTAATTATATAAAATAATATTTAGATTTACATGAAAACTTTTTTCTCAATATCTTGTTACCTTATTTCTCATGATATAATAATAATAGGGATAATTACCTACATATCACACCATTTCACTTTATTTATGCGTTACCCATCCATTCTTAGTTAATTACGCTATGCACGCTCAAAATATTATAAAATCTTACATACACACACTTTCACTTGTTTTCATTATAATGAGCAATTATAATTTTTCAATAATCTAACTATAGTTAGGTTACAAAAAATCTGAACCGTTCATCATATTATTTTAAAGATATTTAAATATATTTTGAGTGAAAATTTTAAAATTTTGATGTTTAGATTGTGGTAAGGGAAGAAAATATCTGCGACGTGAATTTATTTTAGTGTAACATCGAGGAAGAAAAAAAATATGTAATGTTAAGGATAAAAATATAATTTTAATAATTTACTAACAAAATATTTTTTTTTCAAATAGATTTTGACTAAATTTTAACTTAAGTGTGTGTATGTAAGATTTTATAATGTTTTGAGTGTGCATAGCGTAACTAACTAAGAATGGATAGGTAACGCATAAATAAAGTGAAATGGTGTGACATACAGGTAATTATCCCATAATAATAATAATAATAATAATAATAATAATAATATTATTATTATTATTATTATTATTATTATTTTGATAGTAGATGTAGTACATCTTTTAGGCCACTAAAACTTAGCGGATTGTTTTTTTCATTGAATAAATCAAAAATTTCGGATTCTAAGATTAAAATAAAAGTAAATAAAAATTTATGATTTTTGTCTCATGCATATGTTCCCTATATATGTCAGAAATTCTTAAAATTACAAAGTTTTCATTAAACTAAAATGAGTTTTAAAACAATACAGATTACAGAGTTTTGCAAATACATAGATCTCTTAAAGGAAAAGAAAATTGATATTTTGTTTCTAATTTAGTATTTAAAATTTGATTTTATGTCAATTCAGTGTTATTTGAACAAATGTAGATTTAATATTTTAACTTATTAAATAGGACAAACTAGGCCAATGTGATATTTATTAAGATAAAATATCATTTATAATGCATCATATATGGAGAAATTATGTATAATTCATAAAATTTTACACAATGAATTCTCAAAATAAAAAAAAAATTACACAATGATTTTAACTTGTAAAGAATATCTAGAGTTCACAATGGTGAAATTTCACAATTGGTTTTTATGTTTAATTCATTTACTTTTGTGTTATGTTAGTATTAGATGGTGACGAGCAATTTAGGTGCTTTTGTTTCGCTCGAGGGTTAAATTTTGAATAAAAAAAAAATAGTTTTTTTATAAATTTAATGAAAAAAATAATTTAATATTGAGAAGCATGTAAAATGTGAAATAAAATTAATTATAATGTTCATATTTGTATTAGATGTGAAATAAATTTATTTTTTATAGTTGAAATTTATATTAAGCTAAAAAAATGACCTAAATCAAACGAGTCCATAATGTAGTTACTAGCTGAACACAATTTTCCTATTTAATTCAGTCAAATTTTTAAAAAATCTTACTTAATTTGACTTGTATTACTAAGATAATAATTTGATTTTCTATAGTTTATGTAACATGAGTGAAAAAAAAAACATGAGTGAAATTCTAATTTATTTTGATCGAGTTTGACCATAATAAATTTTAAAGATAAATTACGTTCAAGCTTCTAAGATCAGAAAAGTATTACGAATTAAAAAAAAATTCTCGATTTTAATTCTTAAGATATTAAAAATATTCACGCCTTTATTCTCGCCTCTCTATAAAAATTCAAAATTAAAAAAATACAAAAAAATATAATAAAATTTTATTTCTTTTATCTCTTATTTTATCATCACTAAAATCTTAAAACTAAAAAATAAAATATTATTCTTAATATTATAAAATTTTAAAAAAATTATGCCTCAAAATATATAATCTTATGGTATAATGATAAAAAGGCAAAAATTAATGGCTTTATCATAATTGGGACTAAATAAAATATTTCCATTAAATTTTTTTAAAAAGTTTAGAACCGATTTGCAACCCTTTTCTAACCTTAAGAACCCAGATGCAATTTACCCAATTTTTATTATTTTAAAATATCATTTCTAATATATTAACTATATGGGTGAAGAATGTAAAATTCATTTTAACCTGAAAAGAGAGTAAGCAAGTGGCAGAGAAAAAAAAAACTTCACAAAATCATAACAATTAAAATGATAAAATGATAGAAGAAAAGTTAAAAATACAAATTATTTGTCAAAATATCAAATTTATGAGCCTCAAAGCAAACAAATTAGAATACTTTTTACCCCAAAATTGTAGAATATTTGAATATATATGAATAAATTTTTAATCAGTCTACTAAATATATTTATTTTAAAACATCATCAATTAAAAAATTAAGAATGATTTTTGTAGTACATTTTAAAAATTGCAAATAGATAGCTAGGTGCAGTCATTTAATTTGCAGCCCACTTGGAGTTATTTGTGCAATCTAAATATTCAAGAGCTTTTAATTTAATTTAAGAATATTTACAAATTTCATCACTTCTCTTTTCTTTGTTCCATTTGCGTTATATAATCAAGAAAAAATATATGTTCAAAATAAGAGACAGATACTAAAATATTGGATAAATTATGTTTGGGACCCTGAGATTTGAGGAACTTCTTTTCCTGTAATTTTTTATTTAATATAGAGTCACGTTCTCAAAATTATTTCGATATGAATGCTTTATACAGTTTTCATCAATAACCTAATAATTTCAAGCTAACCATTGATCGATAGAGGAGAAGCAATCCACAAACGTAAGAGAAAAGGAGAACAAGACGTATGAAAAGGGAATCGTAAAATTTACCATAAAGAGCAAACATAATTGAAGGGTAATATTATTGTTGAAGATAGGCCATTGATATTGAAGGAGAATGGTTCACATTGCATAAGCTTCTACAAAAAAAAAGATCAAAGAGAAAAATAGAGAGAATATGAAAAAAAATATATTAAATTTATATGATTTAAAGAAATTCTCTTATATCACAGGCCAAACATAGCTAACAGAGAACACATTAGGAGAACAAAGGTGTTTGCCAGAAGCAAGTACAAGGAAAGGATACAAAGACGGAAAAGAAAAGGAAGTTTTCTATTTGCTAGTGGAGAATTATTAGTAGTACTACAGTTGTCTTCGTTTCTGTCATATTAAATTGTTTTTTTCATTGCTCGTAGAGGGAGGAGCAGATTCATATTTATAGAGGATGAAGATACTTTGATTAGAGACGTGAGGCCATATATTCTCTATTAAGATTATTAGGATATTCTGTTATAGATGTTGAGATACATGCCACGTGTCAACTAACCTGTTAGAGTCTGATAGCGTGACCTAATACTTTTAGGTGATGACTGGAATTTTTTGTGAAGGGTATTCTTGAACAAGACTCACAATTATTTCTTGTAGTTTTTTTTGGCCTCCAATTAATTCAAGTGATTTCGTATTGAATTGGGTTTAAGGCAAATGGCTTGGCACGATTCAGATTGAATGACCAAGATGCAAGTGTCGCTTTTCCCGTAAACATGTGTGTATAAATTTTAATTAACTAAAGTTAACACAATGATCTACGTGAAATTATCAAACGATTTTCAGGATCATTTGTAATTTCGTCTTTCGATCTTTCAAATATTTTTTTTTATTCTAGCTAGAATGTACATAGTACATAAAATACAAATATAAATTTCATTAGCCCATGCTGTTTCAAAAAGAATGCCAAGTGCCAAAAAAGGAAAACCCCAAAACTAATGACATGAATGACTCAATTGTTATTTATAAGAATTTGAAAATAAAATAGAGATATTCTGATTATCATTATCATTATCATTATTATTTTGGGATAATTATCTTCATATCATATCATTTTACTTCATTCATCTGTTACCCATCCATTCTTAGTTAATTACGCTATGCACACTCAAAACATTATAAAATCTTACATACACACACTTTCACTTGTTTTCATTATAATGAGTAATTATAATTTTTTAATGACCTAACTATAGTTAGGTTACAAAAAATCTGAGCCGTTCATCATATTATTTTAAGGATATTTAAATATATTTTGAGTGAAAATCTTAAAACTTTGATGTTTAGATAGTGGCAAAGGAAGAAGACATCCGCGACGTGAATTGATTTTAGGACAGATCAACGATTTAGTGTGACATCGAGGAAGAAAAAAATATATACTATGAAAGGTAAAAATGTAATTTTAATGATTTATTAACGAAATATTTTTTTTAAAATAAATTTTGACTGAATTTTAATTTAAGTGTATGTATGTAAGATTTTATAATATTTTTAGTGTGCATAATGTAATTAACTAAGAATGAATGGGTAATGCATAAATAAAGTAAAATGGTGTGATATGTACGTAATTATCCCTATTATTTTTTTTATGAAACTGATTATTATTAATTCCTCATGGCCACATATTTGAACAAAATGTCACCTTCATAAAGTGCTTAAATGAATTCATTGACAATAACATAATACATTATAATATTTAAAATCTTATTTATTTAATAAATTTGCTTAATTTTATGAATTTATATTTTTGGAAGAATCTATCATGATGTGCACTAAGATGAAAATGAGTTTCATATCTTTTTTTTTTTTTTTGACAGTCTCACCACTCCATTTAATATAGGTCTCTTAATTTGTTGATTAGTTTTAAATTAACCCCATTGTAATAAAATCATGATTTTCTAAGGCATTTTTATTAGGTAATTGATTATGGTTTTTCTTTTCTTTTCTTTTTTTTTTTTGAAAAAAATTGATTATGACTTTTTGCTATATGTTAATGAAATAGACCCTTTTAAAGTTAAATTTTTTTTTTAAATCAGAAAAAATGGGTGTCACAAAAAATAATTTTGTATAAGTGAAAGAGCATAATACAATAAAAAAAGAGTCATTTAGAAGAAGGGAAAAAAAAGAGAATTATTTAGACACGTCGATTGTGACTTGAATTCTTTACATCATCTCTAGATTTAACAGCTTATTTGACTAAAGTTATTTCTGAAAGTTAAATAGTTTAAGTCAAATATGACGTGAGAGTCAAACAATTTACTCGACTAGTCAAAACTTTTAGAAAGTTGTATACGAGAATGTCTTAATTTTTTCATGTCGTGGAGTTCCTCAACTCCATGTAGACTTCAAATAGCGACAAACTAGGTCGCGTAGGAGGAATATTTAACCATTTGTAAGGACTGTCATAAAGTCCATCAGAATTATAGGTATTTCTTTGAAATATTATAGAACAATCACTTTGTTATGTTATTTCCACCATATAAGGGAAAGAGTTTAGAGTTCTAGAGTTGATAAATTCACTAAGCTCTTTGTGAATTCTTCAAATGAACAAGTTTCTCTGTGTATAGCACTGTGGTGTGAGAGGACTTTCTATCATTTCTTCTCTTGATTCATGAAGATCATGAGATTTATGAGAAGTTCAATTTTTTTTATCATGCAAGATTATATTTGTTATTCTACTTGTGATCAAGATGATTGAAATGATTAAAAGATTTGAAATTTCATCAATACTTTTTTAAGGCTTAGTTAGAGAAAAAAAAAAGATGATTTGAAAAAAAATTATAAAAATTTTAAAAAAAAGTAAGTTAGTTATATTAAAAATTATGTTAAATATGAAATAAAGTAATTATTTAATATTAAAATTTATATAGAAAGTGATATAGAATATTATTTTTTTTTTTAAAGTAAAATGAGATTTTTAAAATAAAACGAGACTTAAGGGGAGATGACAGAGAATGAAGTTAAATTTCAAATTGTAAGTGATCAAGTATCACGATCAACAGAGCAAACTACTCCTTCGAGATTTATTTGTGCTATCAATTGTACTTTTATTTATCTATCAGACTAGGAGTAGATAGTCCTTTGAGCACTCGAGCAAAGATAGATGAAGTTTGCATTGAGTTTGAGTCAATTAGGTATAAAGGCAAATTGATTTCAGACTTAAGATTGCATAGTTTGAGTGCTTGATTGACGAAGGAGATGTTAGTTGACCAGCCTCGGTCAGCCTATAACAAAGAAGGGGAACTTGTGAGCCTCATGATTGGTCGAATATGACCCTATTTTGTCAATTAAGGGATTGATCAGCTGTTTTTTTTTTTCATTTTTGATCGTATAACTTATGACAGAAATTTTCACTGACCTTCAAATGATGTAGTGCTCAAAGTTCTCATTCATTGATCTTCAAGCTTCCAAATGGTCTTTTCTTTGATCCTCAAACTTTCAAATGTTCAATCCTAAGACAAAGGAGCAAGTGAACTTTTATTGTTTTTATCATTCCATTATATTCTCTTGTATCTTTTTTTCAGATTTTTCTTGTGAGCGAAGAATTCACCTCTAATCAAGAGATTGAATGAGGCGAGTTGATCCCATTGGGTTAAGCAAGAAGAGAATACTATTGGGGTTTTCTTCCATCACGACGATGAGCCAACCAATGCAGGCCGCCAACAGTTCCAATGCACAAGATTTGGTGAGTCGTGTGGCGAGTCTACCACCGCCCAGATTTACACACAGTTATGTGAGTCACCAACAGCCGAGGCATCAGGTTACCACGAGAGAGAAGAGTGGTAATTGGTAACATAGATTATTTAGAAATGAGAAAAAGTTTGGTGTTAGAAACAAATTTTTATTGATAGGTTTTCTGCTTTGAGTTCTACCAGTTTGGAACTGGAAAAATTATGATTTGAATGCTTCATTTTGGTAATATGAAAGCATAAGTTAAAATTAAATTAGTCAAGAATTATTAAAACAAATAAGACAAATTAATATATATTAAATTAAAAAAAAAACAATATTTATGATGATCATTACACCTGAACTATCTACTTGATTCCTGGTTTAGTAGTTCAAATTCACATATAATTCAAATATAATTCAAATTCATTCTAAATTTGCATTGGTGACACGTAGAGGTGAGAACTATCCGAGTTCGAGACAAGCTAAACATAGCTCAAGCTTAGTTTATCTCAATTTGATTCAAGTTTAAATTAGTACGCTTCAACTTCGAGTTAACTTAAGTCTTAATTGAAACAACTCAAGCACTCCGAAAATTAAATTTTTTAAAAAAAAAAAATATTTCTATTAAAATTTACTTAACCATATCCACAAGATTAGATATCCTGATAATCACTAATACATCTTTATATATAAATAAAAATATTTATAATAAATGACTGAATATATTATTATTATTTTAAAAGTAAGGATCAAGCCAAGTTGATCCAATCAAATTACAGCACATAGCTCGGCTTAATAAACTCGAGCCAAACTCAATTTGAAATAAAACATCAATCTAAACTTCAAGCAAACTATCCATCTTCGAGCCAAATTCTCATCCTTGCGTCACAAAATCAACAAGCACTCGGATGGCCTTAATCTATTGATCGTAAGGATGAGAATGATTCGAGTTCGAGTTAAGTGAAGCAAGACTCAATCAGTACTTCTAAATTTAATTTAAGTTCGAGCTAGCCCGAGTTTTAATCAAGTCCTCCAAGAATTAAAATTTTTTTAAAAAAATTTCCTCCACTAGATATTATATTAACCATAGGCATAATATCAACTAACAAATATCCAAATAACAATTAATACATACTTACGTATACATAATAAATAATTATAATAAATAACTGAATATATTATTTATATTTAAAAAAATAAAAATTGAGCTAAATTGATCCAATCTATGGCTCAACTCAATAAACTTAAGTTGAGCTCAATTCGAATTAAATATTAATTTAAATATCGAGTGACTATCGATCTTCAAACCAAACTCTCACCCCTAACTGATCGTAGAGCTTCTTTTGGCGCTTAGAATGTTGCGAGATTGTGGAGCAAGGAAGAAAAAGTATTCAAAAAGCAGGTGAAACATTCTATGAACAAGGGAAAAAAATGCAGTGCCACCAGATGCTGGCAGCTTAGAAGTTTCATCAATAGCACACTAACATCAATTCCTATTTACACCCTCTATCATTCTTATGTGCTAGTGCCAATGTGGTAGATACTATGCTCCTATTTAGTTCATGCTCAAGTTGAGCATAATTATTTTAAAAAAAAAAATAAAATAACCTATATAATTCTCAATACATCAACTAATTTTATTTAATAAAAAAATTGAAAAAATGACTATGCCTAATTTTAGATATAAACCAAACAGGAGATATAAGAAGGTTTCTATGGAGTGGAAGTTCAACCACCATGGCAATGAGAGATAGGCGAGCTACTCCAATCAAAGAAGAAAGACTGGAGGCGGGAAAGCAGCTCACCCAACCAAGGTTTCACCTCAGGACAGCTCTTAGAAAAACTAACGGAAGATAGGTCCCTACCCTAGACACATTGAAGGTCAAAGAGATTCCCGATATTGTATTATATTGATGTTTGACAGCACGGCACTAGTCAGAATCAGAAGAAGATCGACGAGCTCCTATATACGAGACGCTCTTTGATTTGGCGGAAGGAAGGAGGTTTGGCCAAAGGCGAAAAGGGGCTTAGGGATAGGTATTAGTATCTAACCATACAACCAGGTTTTTAAGCAATGCAGATTATATATAGAGGGATGGCTTCGAAACAAAATATGAATCCGAAGATCAACAGTTTGAAATCAGAAAGGAAGACTATTGGATCTGGAAAGTAATATGCCTGGGAGAAGTGAAGTGGTCTACAATAACTTAATATGGTAGGTTCGAAATGGGTGAGGCATTTCAACTCTTGGCGATTTGAATTTCTATCCCTCCAAAGTGGTTGGACTTATGATGCCTTCGAGTGGGACAAGCGAAGGTCAACTTTTTCTTTGAGTGGGAGCTAAGGAATAGATTAACGTCAAAAGTGTGATGCATCGAAATGGGCAAAGAAATTCCAAGGCATGTAACTTAAAAAGTGATTCTTGGAGATGCTTAAGATAGTGAAACAAACTTTGAATGTAATTTGCTATACATAGTTGAAAAGTTATGTGCCTAGAACGGTCAACAGTGTCGTAAATAATTTAGTCCATATAGCAACTGCAGGTGACTTTGCTTGGGATAGGAGGACACTCCTTCTCATTACCTCATTGATGTACTCTTTGTCGTGATTAATGCAAGCCTAGGCCAAGCATTCAAGGGCTTAGAAGGGCTTAAAAGCAAGTCGACTATTACAAGGTTTTAAATACAGAGAAGTATCGAGCATCTATATGAGTATTTATAAGTCTAAAATCTAAACACTTCAGTTAGCTAGGTCTCTGGTTAGTTGATGTAGTTAAGGTGGTTATTTTTTTTTTTTTTTTTTGAACTAAAGTTAAGGTGGTTATTAATGGAGTCAGTTGAGGGCTCCTCGAAAGTCAAACACTATACAATTATGAGTTAAATAGACTCGACCCAAGTCAGATTGTTGATCAAGCTTGCAAGGCACAAACGACTTTAAATCAACTTAAACTAAAATAACCTTCACCTTCTCATAATCAAATCACTGCATAGGATCAAAATTCTCTGAGTTGGGACTATGTGGAAGAGGCATCCTGTCAATAGGTCAGATTGACCGAGTTTCAGTTAGATTTTCTTTTTTTGTTAAAAGAAATGGGTTATCTAATTCATATTCACATTATTTCTGGCGATCTATCTGTAAAGACAGCTCAATTGAATTTAATTGGGCTATGTAGATAATCTAATTTGACTATGTAGATCATAGTAAGATTATAATAACTAGCTTGAAATAATGACATTCTACAGGAAAAAAGAGTGCCTAAAAATGTTTGGTAGTTCAGGTACGGAGTCGAGACAAATCCACAAGTTGACTTGATTGAATCCAAAACTAAAATCGTCCCAAACATCTCCTCTAGGATTAGATCTGGAACAAGTGGTTCAAAATCCGATCAGACCATTTGGAAGAATAACTGAACTAGTACACCTCTAATACATCAGACAAGAGGGGAGAACTGTCCATCAGATCTAAAAGAGTATCCCAACAACATTTTCTTTCATCAAAGATAGCAACGACAGATTTAATGTCCACAAATATAAAATGCAGAATCAAAACAACAGAATTCTGAAGAAAAAAACATACCCTTTCAGTTTCGGATTTCCAACAAAAGGTGAAAGTAAGCTGAAGAACAAAAGTGCTTACAGCCGTCAAATGAATCTAAAAAGTATAGAAATTTTGCAACAAATAGCGGAAAGCAAATTGCTGAGCACCTGATTTTCAAGTGAAGCACATTAGAAAAATAGATCAAAAGGCATATTGATAAATAGCCCTTGCTACACCATCATCATCGTTTGCAGCACCAATCACATCAGCCACAGCTTTAGCTTTCTCTGATCCGTTTTCTAGTGCGATGCCTAGTGATGCTAATTGCAGCATCTCGATGTCGTTTTCACCATCGCCAATCGCCATGATCTACTCAAACAATGTGAAATTGATCATCACATATAACAAACCCACTATTATACCAAAAATAAAGAAGGTAGATAAGTTAGCTAGTTTTTAGATAATGCTAGTGCACAAGAACCACTTCCAACAATCAAAGGTGTCAAAACAGGTAAATGAGTTGTAGCTAGGTTTATCCTAAATCATCTCGAAACCTATAAACTCAACATCCACTATTGATAGTACACAATGTTCCTAAAATGATTAATTAGTTCTACCTGAACGTGCGTTAACCTAGCACAACAATGCATAAATAGAACCATGTCAATTCAGAATATATATATATATATATATATTGATCTACGTAATACAAGAATTAAACCTCAAGAAACCATGTATAATTTAGCCTAAAACATATGTAATAAAACAAAATTACAAAATATTGGAAAAATTGCAAAAAAGACAAGAAATAAGAAATGCATCTAAGGAAATTTCGAGGTCAGTTCACAGTAAGTTCAAATCAATATATCCTGTTGGGCTAAATATCGACTTCCCTGCCTAAAGAAATGCAATTAAAGAAAGAGAGGCTGGATTCCAAACCTCTTTTGCTGAGATGCCAAGGTGATCAAGCAGTAATTTTACTCCATCACCTTTTGAGGTACAAGCTGGAACAATCTCGAGCATGTCAGCCTGTGCCTGAACAACACTAGCACGACCACTTGTTGCTTCAGTCCAGTGTGGTCTTAGAACAGAGGAGACACCCACAGCAGTGTCAACAAAAACTAACTTCTGCAAAACCCAAAGGCTTGATGCATATCCCATCAATAATTTACAAGAACATAAATAATTAATATAATACTTGTGTAGTTAAACGCCTTAAACACTGAGATCTGTAGAAATATCCTTATTAGTAGTACAATTATCAAAAGATATCATACATCATCTTTTGAAGTAATAAAGTATTCATCTACTTGCTGCTTAAGCATATCCTTCAAGTTGGTTACCAAAGTTTGCATGAGTTCATAATCCTCCTTGATCATCTTTATTCAACCATTATAAATATACTCATATTGAAACCATGTACTCCATAGATACGACAATACCTTTCAAAAACACCAATTAAAAAGAGAACTATGCTTTTGAATGTTCAATGATGTCTAGTAAACAAACCAACGTGGCATAAGGTCCAAATATCATGGCATGTATATTTAGATGTATGGCCTCCTTCCCTTAGAATGTGTTAGAGCCTATTTGGCTTTTTAGCTTTTGGATAATTGTTATTTTAGCTTTTCTTTAAAAATATACATGATGGAAAATAGATTTAATTACATTAAAAATTTTTGTAGGACAGAAATAAATCTAATTGATGTAATTCAGAATTATTTAGGATGTGAAATATGTATATTTTTCTCGACCTTCCTCCTCGCCGCCAAATCAACAACTATCAATTTATGCCTGCTTCAACCGCCTTGACTAAACATCTACATTGTCACTCCCTCCAAAACTTGGATTCCCCCCTCCCACTCCACCCTTATAGATTCTCTCAAAATCCCACTAGTGCACTATAGTCTTGTGACACATCCCGATCACCCTCACATCGATAAGTCGATCCCATGTCCACTCAGCACTCATCCTCACGTTGATAGGCTGATCCCGCATCCCGGTTCACTCTACCCACAACATGCCTACATTGAAATCCACTCACCACAATCACACCCAATTGAGGGCGTGAAACTTTGCTTTCTTTTCAGCATGCAACATTGATGACCACTGAGCCAGCCCTAGTTCAAGCTTAGTTATTTGAACCATTTTGATTTAGGTTTGTCGATTAGTTTGCATTCGAATACACCCCATTGAGATAAATATCCATTTGACCTCAAATGCTTCTAATTACTCAAATTAAATTGAATTTTTTGTTCTCTTGGCTATTTTATTTTTAGCCCAACTTAATTAGTCCAATATATTTTTGAGGGAAAATTGTTTAGGATTAAATTTGAGAGGTCCATTTTTATTATTTAGTCTCAGATCTAATTACGTGAATTAAAAGTAATACTAATCTAATGTGATAAATTTTTATTTATCGACGATCCAATATAACTTTTATTTTAAAGCAATTAAATTTGTGGGATTTACATACAAATATCTTCTTGAAAAATAATTATGCTTAATGTAATAAATCATTACTTAAAATTTACTAATTTTAAAAATCACATATCATTTCTTTAGCCCTTCATTAGGTCCACTGCTTAACTATTAGGTAGAGCTAGCAATAATAACTAAAACTTGAAGCTCAATCAGTTTTTTACTCTAACCCCAACAGAGTTGAATGATTTATGGTAGATGTTCAAGTTAGAATCATGGTTTGACAGAAAAAAAAAAAAAGGAGTTTGGATTAGATGGTTTCACTTGAAGTATTTTTTGTGTTGACTTGGAATCCTAATGCATATATGTTGTATTTAATTTTACCACATTTTATGTGGCATTGTGGTTACACCAGTATTATAAATCCTAGAGGTTACAGGTTCAATCACCGCCCCAGTCAAAACCTTCTTTTTTAAATCCGCAGGATTTGTAAGTTTGGATTTCAAGTTGAGTTCGAGTCAATTATGACTTGAAATTTTCAAGTTCTAGTTTGGGTAAACTCACCCGAACATGATCCGTCGCCTCCCTAAGTAGTGGGCTATATCTTGTGAAAGCATCTCTTGATATTAATTACAGGTGTACTTTAACATGGCTTATAAAAAGGCTGAATTATAATATATATATGATACCCTTTCCCTCTGCAGTCTTCTCTGTATTGCACTAGGTAAGTTCTACAATGTATTACCTGTATGTCAGCAGCGGCAAGAAGATGCTCAACAGAAGGCATAATCTCTGCCTGAGAGATAACTTTGACGTAAGAAAACTAATTAACATGAAGCAAGCAGTAGGCTGTAGCACAACTTCCAGTACCTTAGGTTCATGATAAATAGTATGCAGTGACTCGACCAAAGGATGATCAAATAATGTCAAACATCGATCTCGACAGAATGCTATCAGAGGAACCTCATTTTCCTGCGAGTATAAAAGTGCCTGTAGATAATAAAACTACTTTATTAATAAATACACTGTAACACAACTGGAAATCAAAAGATAACAGTAAATGGAAATCATTAATTTTGATTACCAATTCAAATTTGCTTAATGGATTTCTAGTCCCAAAAAAGATGATTCACCTATTATATGCAAATGCTCTACAGATTAGAGTAAGGATAGAGGAGATCATAAGAAGATGCTAGTGGTGCTTCAAGTGAACTGAATAGCAAAAGCAGGGAAAAAAGAAATTAGTTGCTTTCACAACACCATTCCTAAAAAACGCCTCACAAAGCACTTAAAAGTCTTTGTTCACCAACACATTTCTTTTCACAAGAAAACCTCTATATGAAAAGTAAATTCTATGTATACTTCAATAAGTAGAAAGAACACGTTTCATATGAACAAAAATGGCGGCGTTTTACCTCTCTACAGACATTTTTGTCTAAGCTTCTTCTGTGAATCTCTCTTCCTTGTCTCCCATAAACAAGTAAACCCTGTTTACAAACCATAAAGCAAATTAGTCTTACACGCTTAGAAGAAACACACAATTGAAATAATAAACAGGAGTGGAGGAATGCACCAACATATATAAATACAAATAATTATATATGTGGTCTGATCAAAAAAGTAATCAAGTTGCTCATTCGAAGAATTATAAAATGTGAAATTACAAGCTACAATTTTATCAATTATCTGAAAATTAATATTTAACTCCTCCACTCAAAAAAAAATAAAAATATTTCACTCCTTCAGATGTTATGCACACATCTAAGACTAAGAGCTATGCTAATTTGTTGAACCTTCCATCTCAATCATCCTCAAGCTAATGTTTAAGTACATGAAATACATATATAGTAATTTTTTAAACATCCCATCGTAATCATTGTGCTGAGAATCTAGGCAGAGAGGTTATACCTACAAATACAACAACTTCTAGCATAACCGGGCTCCAGAACATGACTTGCTAAGAGACAAGCAGATTTTAGGTTTAGAGCAAGTACTCCATTCCCAATTTCAGACAAGTATAAATGAGATTGAACCTTAGAGCCTGTCAAATTCATGCTAGATCAAAATTCACATTTGATTTTATTCAAAAACATTGACCAATTTGTACGTCAATGTGAGAATGACATATTTTTTTCCTTTTGTTTAGGCCCCTACATTAAACCAATATGTGCTAAATTTTAAACTTCACATCAAAACGCACCTCCTTTCATATCTTCCTCTTCCTCTTTCTCTCTTTCCATGAATCCACAAATCAAACCACATAATGTGCTCCACATGCTCTATCATAAAATGGAATGAAGCTTAATCAAATTATCACTTGGCAATATATATAATTGACTTTGTTTACGTTTTATGAAGCTTCTAAAATCATTCCCAAAGTTTTATCAAAAAAAAAAAAACATTCCCGAGGACTATTTCTTTCACTAGTCAAAAGAAATATGATGTTCCAATCTACTTTATCCAGGTTCTTCATTTTCAATATTGTATTAATAAAATCATAAAAAACCTGACTTTGGATTCAACACACTTCCCTCAGCTACCACTCCCAAAAGTAGCTGGGCCCTAAAATTATCCTAAACTTATTCATTATTTCTCTTCTAGAGGCCCAAAAGATTATACGCACAAACGCTTCTCCGTTCATTCTTAAGGTACAAAGCGAACAGTTTCATGGCTCACCCTTCACATCCTTTATCACTATGAGCTAGCTTTGATGGTAGTAATATCAATATATACTCCAGAAGTAATATACCTTAAATGCCAAAAGGAGTGTTATTATCAATTTTACCTTGCATCTTACAAATTTGATACTTACCATAAAACTGACTAGCTATCACAAAATAACACTTCCCAAATTTAAGAACAAAAAACAAATTTACAATATGTAAGAAAAGTGCATTGCTATGTTCATTGTTCAAGCATACAATATTTACAATATAACAGAAATAGCTTCACAAAAATAAAACCACATCTTGTGAATATGAAAATATTGCTGTAACAAAATCAACCAACCTGCAGGAAGATGCCAGGAGAAAGTTCTGAAGCAATACCATTTTTTCCAGCTAAATTAACCATTTTCAGAGTATTTATAACAGCAGGACGTGTCTATTTGCAAAGAAAAACAATCGAGCAAATTATAATCTCATTAAGATAATATGAGTTCTTTTAACTTTGCTCATCAATTCTCATACAGTTTCATGTTATTTAGGGAAGAGAAGTGATTATCCACCTTTCCAGTAGCAATCACCACTTTAACACCCCTCAATAATGCTTCCCTTAGAGCCTCAGCTGTTGTTCTTGTAATTTGGCTGTGGCTGTTGAGAAGAGTACCTTGCGCATAATCATCAATATAAGAACACATATATGCATGTGTAAATATGCATAATTATATACTACCTTAATGACAGAACTACTCAAATTCTACTCAAACTTACCATCCATATCACAGAATATATAGCTGAATTTTGGTCGATAAAATCGAAGACTGCCTTCTTTCTTTACAACATTAAAAATCTTTCCTGTGGAAATTTTCAAACTGCCAGGTTGTTTATATCATCTTTCACCTTGTCATGAAAACCAAAATAAATTCAGGAAAAGTTTTAATGGATTTAGATGCAAAGAAATAAACCTTACCATCTTGAGTAGCTAATTCAAGATTTCTACAAATTGCGGTATCATGTGTGCCCTTAGTTCCTTCCCACCCAAGACTCCTAAGGACTAGCTCCTCTGCATTTTCTAGTTCTGCTTCAGCCTCGGCGCTTCGATTGTGATCAAAGCCCATAAGATGCAATAAACCTCTGATCTGCAAAAAGAAAGAGTTGTTGACTGTATATCCACTACATAAGGAGTTGAAAACAGCCATTAACTTAGAAAAACCAAACAACTAAATCCAAACAAATCACAAATGTGAAATTACAGTTGACAGGGTTATTCATAGGAAGATGCGCTTGCAAAATTACATGCTCATATTTCAACTAACTTCAACTAGCAAATAGTATGCTGACTCCTATGGTGCAGTAGAAGATTTTTCAGAGCTTTTACAAATATCAATGATTGGAATATAATACGGTCAATATTTTGTAATGCAAATAAACAAATAACCGCTTAAAAAATTATAGATCTTTAGATGGAATTAAAAGCTAACAATAAAAATACATGTCATATGGAAAAAATTGGTTATTGTACCAACCACAAGGATTCGAACTTCATCCAGCAGTGTATGGTCTTTCTCAACTGCTTGTCTTGCAGCAGCCTCAGCTGAGATTACTATATCACCGAAATTTAGCTGCATATGAGAAGAAAATCAAAACAAATATGGAAATTAAGCTAACGACCATTAAATCAAGTACACTTATCTTACAATGGGTTTGTCGATCTCTTGAGCATCATGAGCAATGAACCGCACATTAGTAGGGAAGTGAATGCTTTGCCAATCCTTATTTACTTTGGTAATAAATTCATCATTACAGAGCAATACTGACAGCTCAATCCTCTCAAAATTGCCGATGTCATCTAATGAAGGATCTCTAGTCTTGAACTCAAACTCTTTAACAACATCGAAAGCAGCTTTCATTGCCATAGGAGCATTCAGCTTCAGCATTTCTACTATATTCTGCATGCATGATAGGAAACAGATCAACTCAACCCATCACAATAACACTTGGAATAAGAATGCAATGGATGTACATTTCCCATATACTTCAAAAATACTGATAAACAACACTGGATGAGAGCTTTTCTCAAGCATATTGATGCAGTTGTTTATACAAGCTATAATTGCTTTTGATGCTCGGATCCCTTGTATCACATTTACAAAGTGGTAAACAAATAGAAGAAGATAAACAAACCGTCCCCAGTTTGAATCTCTAGTTATTGAAGTACATAAACATATGTATTAAGCTTACTCTAACATGTGCTTACATTCCAAAATGGAACACAACAGAAAAACATCTATGAAACAGACTTCCAAAATGGAATTTTACACATGCCGTGCAAATTTTTTTATACTGCATCACACACATCCTCTCCACAAAGAGTAACCACTACATAATGTAAATTTTATAAATAGGATGTGTGTAGTTTAATATGCATGTGCATGTAAATGTCGCATTATGATATGAACTAATGCAAGCAGTCTCCTAATAGTTTATCTTAGGAATGAAACTAGATTTCGTAAAATTCCCATTGAAATATCAAAAAATTACTCAGATCCTTGACGCAAAGACAACGATACTGAAACACAAAATGCTGCAGTTCTCCAATAATCCATCAAATCCATTAAAAATCATGAATGTTCCACATAGCTAAGGAGCAGATTTTATAGCAGAAGAGTGCCCGGGATTTACAACTACTTCGTGATCGTCCGGCATTCCTTCTTCAATAGCAATCTTGACGCGTAGCTCTAGTTTCTTGTCCTTTCCCGCTTGCTTCCGCGCAGCCTGATTCCGCCTCACCTTCCGAAAACCCCTTAGCGCCGCACAGAAAGCACCGAGAGGCCCCGGTTGGCGTAAATAAGTAGATGCGGTACTAAAGCATCCTCTCTGAGTACCGGAGGAGAACATCTGGAGGCGGCCGAGTGAGGAAGGACGAGACGAAAAAGTGCTTTGAGTCTCCACCGTCCGCCAACCGAAAGCCACCGAGATAGCCGGCGGAGGAGTAAGCTGTGACGATATGGAGACCATAGGGAGGACTCTAGCAACGGCTCTAGCCATGGCGGAGGAGAAAATGACGGGAAAAAATGGGAAGCCGACGAGGAGGAAGCTTGGAGAGAAGAAAGACAGCGGATGGAGGCGGACCGGCGGAGCTCTTCGGTCGGGTAGTGCCCCCAGCCTCCAGTAATACTGCCTGGGTTTGTTGGGGTGTTTATCTTTAATAATATATTAATATGTAATTATTTTTTCCTACAAAAAAGCAATATTTTTACCAAAAATAAAAATAATATGTAATATTTTCATAATAATTAAACATAATATTTTAATAACTTATGCCCTGTTTGACGTGAAGATCAAAATAAAACCAAAATAGTACTAATTTAAAAAATAATAATAATAATAATAAATAATTTATTTTAATTATTCTACATAAATTTTAATATTAAAAATAATATTTTACTTCACATACTGAATAAATTTTAAAAAAAATATAAATTTTATTTCACATCTTAAATCAAAATATTCGATTTGAATATTATAGTCTAGAATGTAAAATAAAGTTGATAATTTATTTTAAATTGTTGAGTATGTAAAGTAAAATAATATTTTTTATATTTAAAAAATTTATTTATTATTATTATTATTGTTGTTTTTAAAATTAGTACCATTTTGGCCCTGTTTTGGTTCTCGCGCCAAACAGGGCCTTAACTAACTTGTTATTTAATATGACAAAAATACGTTGGATTTGATCCTACCTAACATTTCGAACATATTTGTATGATAAAATAATAATATAAAAAAAATTATTTTATTTCACATATTTAATTATTTTTTAATAAAACTATCAATTATATTTTATATTTTAAATTAAAATATTTTATTCATCAATAATGTGAAATATAATTGATAATTTTATTAAAAATAATTAAGTATATAAAATAAAATAAATTTTTTATATTAAAATTTATATAAAATATAATAAAATTTTATTTATTATTAATTATTATTTTTAATCCAGTATCGTTTTAATTTTAGGCAGAACTAAAATGATCCTAGGATCAAATATGCCTGATTTTGAGTCAATCTGATCTAACTTAAAATTAAATTGAAAATTTTTTATTCGAAATTTAACTCATTTAAAATATAAACAAAAGAAGTTTGATTCAATCACGATCCAAACAAGGCCAATATTAATGTGATTTTCAATTAATTTTAATATTATTATTTATTTAATTAATTTAAATTATTCTATTTGATAGTTAGAGATAGAAATAAAAAATAATTTAAGTTAATAAGGCTTGAACAAAACTAATGAAAGAAAATCTAATGTATTTATACACTAAACTATTACGAAAAAAATTAATATGCTAAAATAAATTATATATATATATATAATATAAATAAATATTTTTAATTTCAAGCAGATTCAATCTGATTCTATGTCCAGTCAAGATTAAATTAATAAAATTATCAAGTCATAAAAATAACTCATTAGTCAGCTCATTTTAGTCAAATAGATCTCCATTCAATAAAAAAACTAATCCATCAACTTTCCATCTTCAAGCCAATTCACTGCCTTACCTTTTAGGCGTGCCTATTTAGTCGAGTTAAAATAATATTAAAAACTAATAAAATTTTAAATTCACATGTCAAATCGTACATAACCCAAGGGACAAGCTTTCTTCTCCTTTGGTTTGACCTCGTTCTTCTTTCATTCTCTTGTTCCATCAATATGCATCTTATCGAGTTTATTAAATCTACTATCAGCTTTCCTCTTATATCATTATACGTGCAATTCATGAATTAAATGACTCTTAACACATTACTAGTATTGTACATATTATCGTTTAATGCATGAATCAACTGTTTCAAGAAACTACTGTCATATAGTCCTCGACTCATTCTCAACTGTTGTAAATACTAATGAAAATAATCCATTATTATCATTCAAACTTATAACAAATAGTAACATGTTAAGGTCTTTACCTTTTAGGTCACATTCATCTAATCTAATAAGATTTAAACTAACAAGAAAGCAATCAATATATAGTTTGAAACTAATAAAAAAAAACCTTCTAAAGAAGAAATCATATAAATCATAACATAACAAATTTGACTATCGAAAATTCTTCTAATGAGTTTATTTTGAAGCATTGAAACTAGATCTGTCAACGGATTGGATCCAGATCGGGTTAACCCCGAACCAGATCCGATTCCGATATACCCGGATCGGATTAAAAATCGGATTGAATCGAGGTCAACCCAGATCTGTTCCATGACCCGCTATGATTTGAATTTTCGGATCGAATTTCAGGTTGACCCGAAACTTTTTTTTACATAATTTAATACTATTTTTTAATGACTACAACTATTGATTGTATATATGTATTCTTATATCTTAAAATAAAATTTTGATCACTAAAATTTACAATATAAATCCACTATAGTAGAAAATATAAAGATAATATATAAACATCTAAAGATCATATCACTGACATCAGCATTACAATACAATATTACAAAACATAGAAATAATAGTGAATGAAAATATTACACAAAAAAATAAAGTACAATTCTATTAAAGCCAGCACTAAACATTTCATCTCAACGATAAAAAAATATTTGTAGCTATTAATCCACTTCACAATACAAGCACTTCCTGGTTACTACACTTAAAATAACTTGCAATGACATCTTTAATAATTTTAGGCCTCAGTCACATTTCAAAACCTTCATAAAATAAAATAATAATTAACATATGTAATTAAATAATAAGTATATAAATCGTAAAATAATTTCATACTTATAAATTCCGGGTCGTATCAACATTGACCCAAATCCGACCCAGTAATACTTAAATAGAGTGGGTCGGTTTTTCGGATTAATCGTACGGGTAAAAAATTTATTCCGTTTTATAAAATAATCGGTTTGAATTGTGGATCGGATTAGATCAAAATCCGACACATTTACAGGCCTAATTGAAACCCATATAAGAATTGCAACAAACATATATAAGTATTTAAAAATTATATTTTGATATTATAGACTAAATATACATCTCTAATAAACTAATCACCTTTATAGTTGCCCTAATCAGAGAAGTTCAGAGAGAAAGGGCACAATGAAACCTACAATTACGTTAGCAGGTTAGAGAAAAGAAGGGGAAATGGATAGAAAAAAAAGAGCTAATACGAATCTATATACATTTTTTCTCACATGTGTCATGTTTTCAATTCATAAATAGATTAAAGGTGAAGGAACAGAATAAAAAATATGAAAAATTTTAATATGGCAGATGAGGAAAATGATATTTGAGGTATTTAATGTGTAATATTTAAGTTAATTTGTGGCGTGTAGTTAAACTTTTAAAATTTAAAAATTATTACCTATATGCCACATAATTTAGTTTTATTTATGCCTTACCTATACATTCTTAATTAATTATACTATGCACACTCAAAACATTATAAAATCTTATATACACACATTTGAGTTAAAACTTAATCAAAATTTATTTAAAAAAAAATTATTTTGTTAGTAAATCATTAAAATTATATTTTTACTCTTAATAGTATATATTTTTCTCTTTCTCAATACCACACTAAAGCGCTGATTTGTGCTAAAATCAATTCACATCGCAGATGTCTTCTTTTTTTTCGCCACCTAAACACTAAGGTTTTAGAATTTTCACTCAAAATATATTTAAATATTCTTAAAATAATATGATGAACGGCTTAGATTTTTTATAATTTAATTATAGTTGGGTTATTGAAAAATTATGATTACTCATTATAATAGAAATAAGTTAAAATATGTGTATATAAGATTTTATAATATTTTGAGTGTGCATAGCGTAATTAACTAAGAATGGATAGATAAAGTATAAATAAAACTAAATTGTGTCACATGTAGGTAATTATCCTTAAAATTTAATATTAAAAATTAATTATATTTTATATCAAATATATTATTTAAAATAAAAATATTAATTTTATTTTACTTTTTATACATTGTAAAATAATGATTCACTTATTTTACAATTCTGAAATTTTTAACATAATAATTAATTTTATTTTATATTATTTATAATTTTAAATAAAAATATTTTTAATTTTAATTTAATTAAATTTTATAAAATTAATTTTTGCAAATAAAGTCCGAAAAATTTGGAATTGATATTAAAAAAAAAAGCTCACTCCGAGTCCGCAGCGGCGTCGGAAGACAGGCTATCCGAGTCACCTGTTCTGTTTTCCCGCTCTACTTTTTTTTTGTCCGTGTTACGTGAGGAACCCTAGAAATCCTAATTCTCCGGGTGCATAATCTGGAGCGAGAAATTCGATTTTGCCGACCCTTATAGTGATTAGTAAGAATCTATTGCTGTGCCGGGAAATGGCGCTCAAGCAGAAGCCGGAAGAACCTCAGATTGACGCAAAGAAGAGAAGACGCGTCGGATTTGCTGACTCCGGTACAGTCTTCCGGCACCTCGTTTTTTCCTAAAATAACTTCTCTCTTAATATTTCTTGATTTATTCACTTTCTACGTTTTGTGATTGTCTGTTCGCTACTGTTGGAAATTCATTGTGGTAAAAATCTAGAAAGATCTATATTTCGGCGGGGTTCTGGAGCACTGATTTCAAGTAATACCTCCGTTTTAAGAGTCTCCGCCCACCA
This sequence comes from Apostasia ramifera, assembly GCA_019297695.1. Classification (NCBI taxonomy): domain Eukaryota; kingdom Viridiplantae; phylum Streptophyta; class Magnoliopsida; order Asparagales; family Orchidaceae; genus Apostasia; species Apostasia ramifera. The sequence goes on from JAEMOT010000750.1 coordinate 603,463, forward strand.
TGTTCTGCCTTATCAGTGTTTGGATCGTTTACGGCAGTAGTATTTGGTATTGTGGGTGGTATTCACTACTCGCTGATGGTGTTCTTGGTTCTCACTCGCTTCCCGTTCTTGTAAAATGAACGCTCGTTACTTTTTTTTAGATGTGGTTTTGTTAGGAATTATGTTTCTGATTGTGGGCTTTCTGAGACTTTTGTTCTGTTCTGCCGCGTTTTCCTTACAGTATTCTTAGGTGTCATCTAAAGATTATGATTATCATTTAAGAAGCTGAGAACATAGCTGGTTGGCGGGTATGCCTCATGCTATTGACTTATTACTGGATATTTGCAGTATTTTGCTTGTATTATGTGTATGGATGATTCTATTAGGCGTTGTTTGACATCAGTTGAATTAGAGGAACACCCAAGTTATTGGCTGAAGAAGGCATCATAGAAAGTAGAAAAATGCCAACAAAGGGCCTATTCTCAAGAAAATTGTATCCAGTCTTTTTAATGTTCTTTCTTCTTTCATTTTGTTTGTTAAGTAATCCTAGAACTGTGAATTTTAAAATGCACCTAGCTATTTGAAATTGTCTCGGTGGTTTTTTCACAACATACTCATAAAAGTGAGCTTCTGGTTTTGGGAACTCACTGAATTGTGACATTGGAAGTTCCAATTAATCAGGAGAAAGCACTAAACGTTTTGTCAGTTGGTTTAGTGAGTTTTTTATAAATCATTGTCATTGTTTCTAGAAAAGAGCTATGCGGTGATTACTTGAAAGCCAGCTTCTTTAGGTAAAATTATCCAGTTTTCATTGAAATACAAACCATTGATATAACAATAATAACGAAGCCTTTATCCCACTAGGTGGGGTCGGTAACATTAATTTTTTATTTTTATTGCACTCTAGCACTATTAGTTAACATATCCTCATTTAGCCTTAGATACTATAAAATCATTATTTTATATGAATAATCCAAGTTATCTAAAGTGCTTACTTTTCTTGATAATTTGATCATCAATTATCTTATCACCAATATAAGAGCTTCTTTCTTAACAAATTATGCACTCCATTTATTCAGTTTTTTATTTATTAAGATGAAAACCTTTAGACTTCAAAGTATTCCTCTATGACTCAAATTTTTCTTTAGCATCATTTCTAGTCTTACCAATAAGTAGAATATTATATGCGAAAAGCATACGCCAAGTCATCTCATTTTGAATATGTCCAATCAAAACTTCTATAACTAATACAGACCTTATTTAGTTGGGGCCCAAAAACCACTCAAGCTTCTCAAAAATCATTTTCATCAATATTTTATATTTATTTCAGATTATACATATAATTAAATATTAAAATCAACTTTATTTCACGTACTACGCATGTTTTGATAAAAAAATAATTTTATTTGATATCCAACACAATCTTTAATAACAAAATATCTTTACTTTGTATCATAATATTAAAATAATTTTCTTTCTCTCTCTATCTCAAAAAAGCATAAAATATTTCAAAATTATACTACAATCAAATGAGGCCAAAGAAATATAGATTCAAAGCTGAGCCTTAATGTCCAACTTTAATAAGAAAATCCTTAGTCAAATTTCCTTGTATTCAAACTTAAATAGCAGTTCTTTTATATATTTTTTAAATAATTTCAAGATAAGCAGTACGAATCTTTTTTTTCCTAAAACTTTCCAAAACATTGATGACATTAATAAATGAATAATACGGGAGTTGATTCATGCTTTGGTTCCTATCATGTTGCCAAGAAGTTTTCCTTAAATGTTTGTCTTTTTCTAAATTTGCTAATTCTGGTCTTCCATATTTTATAAGTTGATCTGATAGTACATTTGCTTATATCTGTATCAATTGTTTTGTTGTAGATGCTGGCATTGAGGCAAATGAATGCATCAAACTTTTCCTTGGTATGTCTTTTTTCTTTGCAGTATTTCCCTTCGTTGGTTTTTCTTCATACCCGTGAATACTTTATTTATGCATGTAACATTATAACTTGCCTACTTAGGCAGCCACATCATTTCTTTCACCTCAAGAATACATTTGATCTCTTGAAGAAATGTTGTTATGATCTGTTCTTTTGTTGTTGCAACATGTAATTCCTTATGCTTCAGTGTCTTAAATCTATGAAATGTTTGCTGGTGTTCCTTTGGCTCATACTTTGATTATGACGATCAAGTACTGAAATATGCTTGTTAGATCTTGATGTTCAATACTATCAAAATGCACTTCATTGGTGAAGTTTGGATCCTGAAGTTTGGTACTTTATTATATAGTTTAATATTACTTGTACAAGCCTCATGGTAAACTAGGTTGATGTAGAATGTGTGAGAGAAAGGGTACAAAGTAGAGAAGAAGAGGAAGAAGAAAAGAAAGAGATATTTGAGGAAGAAGTTTTTTTCAGTTTATCAAAGCTATACCTAGTTAACAAGTTTAAGCCTAACTAAATAAAGAAAATAATTGCAAATAAAATAAATAGATAATCACTAATTATAATAAAGTTAATCATTAATAATAAAGAGTTTTAACTCACTGGACCTAAATTTCAAAAGCCAAATACTAGCAGTATTAAAGATGAATACTAATTTCCTTAATTAAAATATTTCAAATTTAACAAACTATCAACTCATTAATAAATAAAATATTTAAATTCTTGATTAATATTCGTTAAATAACGCGCCGTTGTCGGGTCCCAAGTCCCGGATGAGAAACGCGGAGGGTTGCGTTAGGTAGTCGACAGCCAGCGTAAAACTTGTCGAATCAATCATGACATGAATCCTTTAGAAAATTGCGCTAAAGCTAGGGCGTTCCCTGGAAGCGACGCGCTGTATTGCCTGAATATAGTGAAAAATTGGCAAGGGCCGCTGCATCGGCACTCGGGTGTAGTGTAAAGTGAGCAAGGGTCCCCACATTAAAGAAGCTAGTCCATCATACTAGAACTCAAGTCAGTAGGATTAGATTAGGAACTTGGAATATAGGCAGCCTGACGGGCAAGCTAATGGAGTTGGTGGATATTATGATTCATAGAAAGATTAATATTTTATGCCTGTAGGAAACAAAATGGGTTGGAGAGAAAGCTAAGGAAATTGGTGGCTTAAGTTTTAAACTTTGGTACTCTGGTAAGAATAAAAACAAGAATGGAGTGGATATAATTCTGGATAAGAGCTTGAAGGATCACGTAGTAGAAGTTAAGAGAAATTGTGATAGAATTATGACTTTAAAAATTATAATCAATGGAATGATTATTAACATTGTAAGTGTGTATGTTCCCCAAGTAGGCTTGGATGCAAGCATAAAGGAAAAATTTTGGAATGATTTGGAAGAGTTAATACAAGAGATACCTCAGGAAGAAAAATTATTTATTGGAGGAGATTTAAATGGACATGTTGGAAGTATTGCTGAGGAATTTAATAGTATCCATGGTGGATATGGTTTTGGAGAGATAAATGAGGAGGGTAAAACTATTTTAGTGTTTTCTTCAGCATATGATCTTGTAATTGCTAATACTTTATTCAAGAAGAGAGATGATCATGTTATCATGTACAAGAATGAAACTTCAAGAACTTAAATTGATTATTTTCTTATAAGAAAACGAGATCGCTTGGATTGTAAAGATTGTAAAGTCATTCCAAGTGAATGTTTGACTACTCAACATCGATTAATGATTTTAGATTCCAAGGTAAAGTATTGGAGAAGAAATAATAAGTCAAAATTTTATCCTCGGATTCGATGGTGGAATCTGAAGAATGAGAACAAATGTATATTTAAGAAGAAGGTTCTAGAACTTGGGCAATAGAACATTAACGGAGACACTGATCTTATGTGGTTGACAGTTGCTAACTGTATCCGTAAGGTGGCGAAGGATCTGCTGGGAGAATCTAAAGGAATGATTCCAAATAATAAAGATACTTGGTGGTGGAAAGATGATGTACAAGAAAAAATTAAGGAGAAAAAAAATTGTTATAGAGATTGGTTTAAAAATAAAAATAAGGATAAGTGGGAGAAATATAAAGTGGCTCGACGAGAATCTAAGAAAGCAGTCGGCAATGCAAAGAATATGGCTCTAGAGGATTTATATAAGAAGCTAGACACTAAAGAAGGAGAAAGACAATTATATAGGATTGCCAAGGCAAGAGATAGAAAAATTAAAAATTTAATTGAAGCAAAATGTATTAAAGATGAAGATCAAAAAGTACTTTTCATGGAAGAAGATATCAAAAATAGATAGATGATGTATTTTCAACAGCTTTTCAATGAAGGTTGTGAAAATTCAATGGATCTTACAGAATTCAGCATCCTAAAAGAAAGTAAAAATTACTCTTACATCCGACGTATTAGTAAAGCTGAAGTTTGGAAAGCTTTAAAGAAGATGAAGCATAAAAAAGT
>JAEMOT010000750.1:608305-656910 GCA_019297695.1 Apostasia ramifera
GTATGAAGGAGTCGTTACCTGTATTCGGACACAAGGAGGTTTGACTAAGGATTTTCCTATTATAGTTGGATTACACCAAGGCTCGGCTTTAAGTCCGTATCTTTTTGCTTTGATTATGGAAGTCATGACTGGATATATCCAAGATGAAGTGCCTTGGTATATGCTCTTCGCAGATGATATTGTCCTTGTTGAGAAGACTAAAGAGGGAGTTAAAGCGAAACTAGAGCTTTGGAGGAATGCTCTAGAATCTAAAGGTTTTCATCTCAGTAGATCAAAAACTGAATATATGGAGTGCACATTTAGTCAAAAAAGAAATATTTATATTGGAGATGTGACAATTGGTGATCAAATTGTCAAGAAGAGTGAGCGCTTTAGATACTTTGGATCAATTATACAAAATAATGGCGAAATAGATAATGATGTTATTAGCAGGATTCAAGCAGGATGGGTAAAATGGAGAAGTGCTTCTGGTGTGTTGTGCGATAGAAAAATCCCATCCAGAATTAAGGATAAATTTTATAAAACTGTAGTAAGACCAGCGATGATATATGGTGCAGAATGTTGGCCTGCAAAGAGGAAACATACAAATAAAATAAATGTTGCAAAAATGAGAATGTTAAGGTGGATGTGTGGATATACATGAAAGGATAGAATGAGAAATAAGTATATCCGAAAGAAAGTTGGTGTTGCACCAATTGAGGATAAACTTAGAGAAAGTCGGCTTAAATGGTTTGGACATCTAAATTGTAGGCCGATTGAAGCTCCAGTTAGAAAAATTGAGTTATTGGATTTTGCCCATGTACAAAGAGGAAAAGGTAGACCAAAGAAGACATGGCAAGAAACTATAAGGAGTGATCTTAGTTACTTAGACTTAAATAAGAATTTGGTAACTGATAGGGCACAATGGAAACAAAGAATTCATGTAGTCGACCCCACCTAGTGGGATTAAGGCTTGGTTGTTGTTGTTGTTATTAATATTCGTTAAATCTCGTCATTCTTCACTTGAAAAGATGTTGACTCCGTCGAATTGTCATGCAAATATGACTGAGAAGATGTGAACCTATCATTTCATATTTTTTTGTTCACATCCATGTGACACTAATGCCATCCCTTGTTGGAAAGAATCCTGAAGATCAAAACTAGACAAAACACAATGCTAAGAAGTGCCACTGTTGGAGAATACATTCTTCACAAATAAAACTTGATAAATGTTTTAAATGACTAGGTCAATCAAGTTATTTTGCAACGTGACTAAAAATTTGAAGGATAGGAAACGGATGAATGGCTTGAATGATAAAGGAACATGCTTTGAATGTGTTATTACACCTTTGTAATATCTCATGCCATAATATATCAAATTTAGGAACAAAAGAGCAATTTTCCCAATTGGATTCATACATTCAAAAACACAACTTTGCTTTCATAAATCTATATATACTCAATATATGAACCACCTTGTTTCTAGTAGGCAATAAGGTTAAAATAGCTTGAATGAAGCCAATTTTCTTTCCAAGAGTTGTCTGCTCATGTTAAAGAAAGTCAAGTTCATCTGAGCTATGACCTATATTACCTTTTTCATCATTTTCAATGTCAAGTTATTCAAGTGAGGGAAGCCTTATGGGTCACTGAAATGATTGCAGGAGGGCACCCCCAAGCCTTACAACTCAAAAATGCTATTGCAAAGGATTGCTGACCCTAAATTTTATGAGATATAAGGGGCTGTCACCTTTCTATGAAGCTGATTAAGCCTAGGTTAGATGCTCGTTTTTTATAGAATAAAAGAAGAGAAGTTTTTTGTATTCTTTTCAGAATGCATGTTTGATTCTTCAGCCTATTCTGCTTTAGTACAGATGGAGATTGTGACCATAAAGAGAAGAATCCAACTAAAAGGAGCCTTTGAAGGTAGAGCATAAATAAGGAGATGGGGGGTGTGCTCTAGAATGTTTCGGAAAGTAGGTTTCCTAAACAAGGATTGGGGCTATGGGAGTTTATGGAGTTGAACATGCTATTTCACAAGGCCTTAGTGATAGGAAGAAAGAGCCCATTAGTGTGGCTAATTTAGGCAGGTTTGGGTGCACAATAATGGTTTTGAATATCTCTATTCAGCACAATTGAGTGTGAAACTATCCCATTCTATTTCTACAAATAGAAACTAGCATAAAATCTAGCAGCTAAAGTGAAGGAACGATAAGCATTCGAGTGAATGATTGGATTGATTTTCATCTTTAACTTCTTGTCTTATATTGAAATATAACAAGTTTGATACTCTAGGCTTGGTTTCAGTTATTTCATTTTGAGTCAAGTTTGTCATCTCTTCTCTCTCTTTCCTCCTCTCTTTATAGGAAACGAGTTTGATTGTCTTTTTCAACAAAGCGTGATATCAATCTCAGTCATAATTATAACTAGATTATGATGGGAGCACTTGCTACGAGATTCCCTAGCTTCTTTTGGATTCTTGGTCTTGATTTTCTAAAACGACACATCAAGGTTGTACTAAAACTACTCTAAACTTGTGGAATTGGGATCTGCATTCAATGTTACTTTTTGATAATACAGGTTTTTGAGGGAAAATGAGTGATAAGACAAATGAAAGGCAACAAGATTGAGGCTCTGTTTGGCATTGTTGTGTTGTATGGAATGGTGATGCGTTATATAGCTTTATAAAAATAGAATTGTTTGAGAAAAGCTACTGTGCAGTATAAAAAAACTATACTTTTGACTAAATTAGATATATAATATCATTTTTATTACATATATTTTATTGATGAATAATAAAATATATATGTATATATAATTTAATATATTTTATTATGACTATTATTTTTATATGATAAATGTAATGAAATATAAGTTATTATTAATTATAATAATTATTTTTATAATTTATAATTTTTTCAAAAAAATATCTATTTGTCCTAGTAGTTGTATATAATAGTACAAGTTATAAATTATTTTTATATTGTCGATATATAATTATGTATATTATTACTAATTAGACTATACTTATATTATTATTATATATATTTATATTATATATAATTTCAATGGCACAACACTACTTACTACAGCTTCTATCGGCCTATTATCTGTCCAGATCATTTAAGCTGATTTTTTAAAATTTATTCGCAATTGAGGCTATTTCAACTTTCTCAAAGATGTACTCATTTTTTATTTTTTTCTTTCATGCATATTCATTCATCCACTTTACCATCTTTATCTCTACAGTATTTATTTTATTTTTATATTTGTGCTATGCAAGCTAGCATTCAGTATCATATGTCATTATTAGTCTTGCTACTATCATATAAAAATTATTTTTAAACCTAAGTGAGATTTTTTTATCACATAATACATCAAATGCATTCCTTCACTAATACATCCTATTTAGATTCTATCAATAACATCATTATTTATGTCATTGTCATTTTATATTATTGACGTGTGATATTTAAACTGTTTACACTTTCTGATAATTTAATCACAAATTATCACATCTCCAATACAAGTACTTTTAGCTTTATTAAATTCGTATTTATACATTTAGGCCCTGTTTGGCGCAAGGACTAAAATGATATTAGTTTAAAAAATAATAAGAATAATAAATAAAATTCTTTAATCATTCTACATAAATTCTAATATAAAAAAATATTATTTTACTTCACGTACTTAATAATGTTTAATAAAAATGTCAACTTTATTTCACATTTTAGACCAAAATATTCGAATCGAGTATTTTGGTCTAGAATGTGAAATAAAGTTGATATTGTTATTAAAATTTATTGTGTATGTGAAGTAAAATAAGTTTTTTTATATTAAAATTTTTATAGAATGATTGAAAAAATTTATTTATTATTCTTATTGTTGTTTTTTAAACTAGTACCATTTTGGTCTTGAATTTAGTCCTCACGCCAAACAGGGCCTTAGTCTTCGATTTACTATGATGAAAACATTTAGACTAACGAAGAAGTTATTTTGAACTATTTGAATAAAATTTGCTTTTTATGCAATAATTTTTGTGAATAGAGTTGACAAAGGGTGTTGCTTTATATAGAACTAAATGGGGAATAACAATCAATGTAGGTGATCCCAATTAGTTTAATATTAAGGTTTTATTGCCCTTTTTTGTAGTAAGGACATTTCCAACATTTATATTTTTAAAAAATCCATGAATCATATGGCATGATGCTCAACTTCAACAATTTCCATGTGTTGGGACTCTTGCAAACCACAAATTGAGCTGATGGACCTTATATAACTTGACTAAATGTGCTTGGGACCTGACAATAATAAATTCATAAATTGAAGCCTATTAGCAATCGGGCTTTGGCCTTAGGGCCCAAGATTAAAAATTTAGGTTAATAAAAATATGTGTCTAATATACTGAGAACTTAAGAAGTATATTCAGCAATTAGACAAAGTGAAAGCGGAAAATTTTCTGCGACAATTGTCCTTGTGAGCTTAGTTCTGGATGGTTAATTTGTTTTGTTTGCAGTAAGCAGTCAAGATGAAGTATTTGCAGCCAATGGCTGTTGTATTGATCCGGTTGATCTTAGTCCTTTTTTTGGTGAAGATGGCAAGATATATGGATACAAAGGCTTGAAGGTATTCATTGTAGTCCACAAGTCATGTTACTATCTTAATTTTGACATTGATGGTGAAATTGTTGTGTACATTACATGCTATGATTGTTGCAATTTGGTACTATCCTATAGAGTTACTTGTAAATTGGGCATGTTGAAATTTTAGGTCAGCATGCTTATCTACTCATAATAACTAAATTGTAGTCTTACCTATTGTTACTATCTTTTTTATTAATTATTATTAATGGAAATCTCAGACGTCATGAGACTTGTACTAGTACAAATGTTAATTGTATCATTTAAAAGTTATCAAAGCTCATCTGATCAACCATATGTTATTATGTAATTTCAACAATCTCTAATATGCTGAGAGGAAATAGTTATATCATTAACTTGCTTTTTTCAGGGACCAAAAATTTGCAGTGCAATTTTGGAAATTTAATTTTCTCTTGCTATTTTGTTGGTAAACTTGGTACTAAACTGTAGAAGTTTCTCCTTAACTTTCTTTTTTTGTTAATAATTATGTGTTCTATGTCTTATTGTGTATGTCATCTATATCCTTGCAAAACTACAGTGTTTGACTTAATTGTACTTTTTTCTTAATAATTATAATTATGTATTCTATGCTAAATATATGGAGTGCAAATTTAGTTTAAGATAAAAACACTTGTATCAGGGAGGTGACAATTGATGATCAAGTTATCAGGAAGAGTGATTGTTTTAAATACCTCGAATTAATCATACGAAATATCGATAAAATAGATGATGATGCTATTAGTAGATTCAAACATGATGGATTATATGGAGAAATATATATAGTGAGTTGTATGATAGTAAAAATTTTACTCAGATTTAAAAGTAAATTTTATAGGACGATTGTAAGATTGTTGATGTTATAGTATTGAGTGCTGACCTGCAATATAAAAACATACAAATAAAATAAGCGTTGCAGAGATAAGGTTATTAAGGTGGATGAGTGAATATACGAAAAAATAAGATAAGAAATGAGTATATCTGTGACAAGGGTTGAGTAGTCTCAATTGCGATTAAGCTTACAGAGAACTAACCTAGATAATTTGGACATATAAATCGTAGGCCGATAAAATCTCTTGTAGGGAGTGTTGAGTCATTGGATCTTGCTAATGTAAAAAGAAGATAAATACCATAAAAGAAGATGAATACCATAAAAGACATGGCAAGTTACTTTGAAGAATGATCTTGCATACTTAGAGCTAAATGGGACAAGCTTGGTTGTTGTTGTTATTGTAATTATGTATTTTATGTCATATATGTTCCTGTTCTTTGTTGCTTTCTCACAAAATTGTATTGTTTGATTGCAATGATGGTAATTCGACTGCTTTGCTGGTACTTAGACTATTTGTTTTTGTATGATTGATATGTTAAGATTATAATTCTTTTATTTTTGTATGTTAATCCTTCTGAATGTTTGGTTATTTCCTTTGCAGATTAACATATGGTTGAGCATTGTGTCATTTCATGCATACGTTGAAGTTGCATATGAATGCATGTTTGATGTGAGTACTATTTCTTCTGAGTTTATCTGTGTGTTTACATTTTTCTTACTAATCGGTGTGTATGACTTGCCATGCGCTACAAGTCATATAGCTATTGATGAAATAAAAAAAAAATTAAATTTGCATGGATATTGTGAATTGTTGAAAAGAAACTCGTGTTTTGTAATTACATTGTCTTCAATTCCACCGATCTGATAGGTACAAATAGTTATATAAATGAACTTAGCATTGTGTTTGAGGGACAGTAATTGATCTTCTGTTGTTAATGTCAGTTGCTAGGTAAAATCATGAGAATATCAGGATTTTTACATACCCAAGAAAATGAAAAGATGGCCAGACTATGGCAATGATGCTATACAATTTTGGCCATAAAAAATTTCTTGAGTTTGATTTCATTATATTATAATGTTTTTAATTAGTTAAACATAACATAATGTAATTTCTTCCTTAATATGATTTGAGAGGTATGGCAAACTTACTTTCTACTACTGTGTAAATGAACTGAAAAGAATTTTGTCTATCAATTTTGAACTTTTGTCTAGTTGGATGTATTGGGTGAGCCAAATGACTACAAAACAAAGAAAAAAGTTCTTTCCAATTTTCACCAGATCTAAATATCAGTAAATCAAGCGTTTAATCAATGATCTTTGGTAGTTTTACATTAATAGAAAATAGGAGTTAAAAATGAGCTTGGAAATACCCAATGCAAAGGTTAAAGTTGTTACAAAAGTTCCTGCTTCTTCCGAAGTTTTTTACTTTCTGCTCTTTGATTGATTTCGATGGAGATTTGGCTAATGAAATGCCGTTGAGCCAAGCCCTCATTGGATCTCCAAATTAAAATTCTTGTTTTTTCTTCGGAAATCTCCTTTTTATTCTTTCAATGCAAAGAAGTTCTTCTAGGGTTAATGGATTTTCCCATTTCATTTATTACTGCACAAACAATTTTTTCAGTTTGTGGCATTATATTGATTGACACTAAAGATATTTGGCTTGCATTTTGATTGCTTATTTAGAACCTATATTACATGTGGTATATTGTCTGCTGGTAGATCTTTCTAAAATACATATTTGTTTCTGTTCACAATGAAGCTTCTACCTGCTAATGTCTTCTTTTTTGTCAAAAAACTTATTTCCTACTTTTGTTCATCTATGCTACTTGTTGGAGGACAAAATCAGCATGACTTCACTTTTTCTTTCAATGAATGCTTGTACCAAATTTTGATTCAGTCACTGTTATCCTGATCGTGTGATTAATTTCAGGGAGGTAAAGGGATTACAGATCTGAAGCCTGCTCTTGAGGTAACTGTGTTCAGATAAGAGCATTTCTCTCTTAGATTTTTGTCTTCAGTAGTATTAAAATGTTATATTCTTAGCAGAACATTTTTGGAGAAGCACTGGTTGGAAAGAGTGAGTTCCTTCAAACATTTTCAACAGAAAGTCAATGTGTCAGGTATTATTGTGTTAATTGATATTTGATTTTTGTGCTATTGCACTGCTTTAAAATAATGCCTTCTGTATAATCTCAGAAATGTAATTTCAAATGGAGCAGTTTTGCAATGCTATGTTTTGAAGGAGGGGCCTAACGTATCTGATACCAATTCAGATGCGTCTGGTTCTTCTGCTGAGGTACAGTCTTTATAGTGGTATAAAATTTTTAAAATCTAATCATATTGTGAAGTTTATGTTTACTATGATAGTTGAAGACATGGGCAGTTATCTTTTTTTTGAAAGTGTAGATGGCAGTTATGGTTAGACTATCAGCCATTGAAAATAGTTTTTTTTTTTTTTTTTTTATAGACCATGGAAAAATAGTTGACTGACAATGTGATGGGATGTTTGTGATGCAAAAAAAGTGAGATTATAGTAATTCTTGTCACAGGATAAAAATAATATAAGTTAAAGATTTTAGGTCACTTCAGTGACAGAAGGTAATCTTTTTGTGCGTCGTGAAAGAATTGGGAGAATTGATTTGCAATCATCAGGCTCTTGTCCTTGGCTCCTTAGGTTGCTTAGCATTCTCAAACCACTAGTGGGAAAACAAATCATCTATGAATGAATGCCAAATTCATTTTAGGTGCATTTGGCTCAATGTTTTCTAGATGTTTGTATTTACGAAATGTCAATTCTATCTAGTTGTTTATGTTATCACTAAATTATCATTTGTTTGGTTCAATGTCATTATATTAAAATTATAATAGAAAATTAATCTCACTTCTCACCACTCTGATTATAATTAGGGCGATATCTTGTTTTGTGTGACATCTAGATGTCATTTTTGAAGTGACAATCTTGTAATTTCTTACAATGTTATCTAAATATGTCATTAGACCATGCAATTAATTTCTCCATTCGTGTAATTTCTTATAATGTTGTCTAAATATATCATTAGACCATACAATTAATTTCTCCAAATAATATGAAATTACATCACAATAACAATGAACTAAATGTTCCCCGAATCCTTGCATAGCCATTTCAATGAAGTAAAACTGATTAATTGTTAGGAAACATTTAGATTGGGTTCCAAACAATTACAAAGTGTAAAACAACCAACCAATAACTATTAAGTATAGTCCATATAATGTCTCCTTAGATTCCGAATGTGATAATGTGTGAAAATGCTGTGTGGTTGAAGTTGTAAGTTGGTTGCTTAGTTGAACTGCTACCATTTGAAAATGCTATGTGGTTGAAGTTAAAAATTGCTCGTTTAGTATGACTGGATGAACCACTACAATGTTTCTTAAACAAACAAATATATTAACAAGTGTATCCCAACTCGCCCTATTTGGCAAATGCTACATATTTGTTCAGATCGAATGCTCTTAGTGACTATCCACTTGGTCAAATTTCTAGAAATTGTACTGTTTATTCTCTTCTTGTTTTCCAAAAAAAATGCATTTATTGCTTTGGAATGTGGTTCTGCTACAAATTTTTGAAGATATATGCAACTGAAAGAAAAGTCTACACAGATTCACTACTGACACTCAAGGGTTCCAGGACTTGATACATTGAAGCTCTTTTTTATCAATCTCATTCAAGATTTTCTTAAGTTCTTCGATGGAGACTTCAACTAACCAATTTAACATGTCCTTATGTATTTGTCTTCCTGTTTCCCTCCATATTGTCTTCATTTTCTTAATGTCTGAATGTTCTATCATTCCTTATTGTCCCAACAGTACCAGGTTGTTCGAATGGGTCTACATAGCCTGCCTGTTGGTTTGTTGTACAGTCGTATGGTGGCTCTTACTTTTCTTCTTATTGATGGTATTCTTTTCTTTCATTTGTAGTTTTTGAGATGACTGGTGCAGCCCATCGTTTTGATTTTTATGCAACCTTCTTAAATCTATATAATACTTTTTCAGGTAGTAGTCCTATTGATGTTTCAGATCCACAGTGGGATATTTATTTTTCTGTGAAGAAAATACAAAATAAATTAGGAGATTATGATGTAAGGATTCTTGGTTTTGCCACTGTTTATCGATTCTATCATCATCCTGACAGCACTCGTCTGCGACTAAGTCAGGTATGCTCCTGCTTATTGTTCATGTTATCACTAGTTAATAGGTTATTTTTCTGCTTATAATAAGGTTCAATGATGTTTTAATCATCATTTGCCATAATTATTACTAATTAATTCCATACAATCACAATTTTATGTTAGCACACCCATATGAAATCATGACTAGATTTTTCACTCATTTTCCTTTTGGAAGTTGATTCACTTCTTCAGCATGATATCTTTATTGTCTAAATTGACACGGTCATCTTACCTACAGAAAAAGTTCAAAGTATGTTTCAGTTACATTATCATAAGTTACCTTAGCTGCAATTACTCATAGATGTGAGTTTGTCTTACAAGACGTTGTTCTACCAATGTAATCTTCAGACATTTTATCACTGCGTAATGTGGGTTAAATTGATCACTTCAGACGTTATTCTACCAATGTTATGCTTTCATAATGCAATTTACATATTTATTTGTAATTTAATTGATCCTGCTGCTTTCAATATTTTACTAGAAAACCAAAACTACTTTATTCAGTTTGCTATTTGATTAAGAAGTAATTATCAATGTCCAACTTGCTTGATAAGGCTCATATGGTGGTGCTCCTCATTCACGGCTATCTTAATTCACAGTGACTAGTGACATTGTTAAGTTTAACTAGGTGAAAGAATCTAAAAGCAGATTTTTTTTTTTCTTAAAATTTATGTTGGCGAAATAGATAATGACGTTATTAGCAGGATTCAAGCAGGCTGGGTAAAATGGAGAAATGCTTCTGGTGTGTTATGCGATAGAAAAATTTCATCCAAAATTAAGGGTAAATTTTATAAAACTGTAATAAGACCAGCGATGATATATGGTGCTGAATGCTGGCCTGCAAAGAAGAAACATACAAATAAAATAAATATTGCAGAAATGAGAATGTTAAGATGGATGTGTGGATATACACGAAAGGATAGAATGAGAAATGAGTATATCCGAAAGAAAGTTGGTGTTGCACCAATTGAGGATAAACTTAGAGAAAGTCGGCTTTGATGGTTTGGACATCTAAATCGTAGGCCAATTGAAGCTCCAGTTAGAAAAATTGAGTTATTGGATTTTGCCCATGTACAAAGAGGAAGAGGGAGACCAAAGAAGACATGGCAAGAAACTATAAGGAGTGATCTTAATTACTTAAATTTAGATAAGAATTTGGTAACTGATAGAGCGCAATGGAAATAAAGGATTCATGTAGCCGACCCCACCTAGTGGGATTAAGGCTTGGTTGTTGTTGTTGTTGTTGTTGTAAAATTTATGTTGGCTTGAAAAAATAATTAAACCCTTAAATATTTTGGGTGGAAGCTGTTTCAAACTTAAACTGGCTTAACGTTAGAGCCAAATGCACAAATGAATCATAAACTCAGCAAGAGCGTTTTCTTGTAGCAGGCTGAAGAGCACATTTAGATGATATTCTTTCCATTTGCGAGAGTATTAAATGTTTTTTCTCTTTTATGCAGACTATATGTTCTTTCTGATATCAAAAGCATGTTATTCATGCAGCACAACTACATTTTTTTCTTGGAAAATAGCACAGCTCGTGTTCTACATATAGTTTAGAATTTGAATATCATTCCAGCTATCATACTCAGATAACTGATACGACTGACATGGCTGTCGAACTGATGGTTTTCTCTTCTACTTTCAGATTCTGGTATTGCCACCTTACCAGGGTCAAGGGCATGGCAGATGCCTTCTGGAGTCTGTTAATTCAGTTGCAGTAGCTGAGGGCGTCTACGATTTGACTATTGAAGAGCCTTCGGAGTACCTCCAGTACTTGCGATCCTGCATAGACACCCTTCGGCTGCTTGATTTTGAGCCAATAAAACCGGCTGTGACCTCTGTTGCTTCATTGTTGAAAACTGGAAGTGTAGCCAAGAAAGCTTCAAAGTCGCTGGCTGTCCCACCAACTTATACAGCAGAGATTACTCGTCAAAAGTTAAAGATCAATAAGAAGCAGTTTTTCAGGTGCTGGGATATCTTACTTTATATCAGCCTCGATCCCATGAACTGCATAGTCATGCAGAACTTTAGATCCTGTATCTCAACTCGCATAAAGAGCGATATTTTGGATAAAGACCCCGAGACAAACGGAAAACATCTAATTGAAGTGGAAAACAATTACGATCATGATATGACATTTGTTGTGTATTATTGTTCACAAGTGGAAAATGAATCAGACACTGGAAAGGTCATCAGGGGTGTATCAGCTCAGGAGGAGCAGTTAAATCAGTTAGTTGACAAGCAAATGGATGAAATTAGAGAGATTGCCAAGAAGGTTTCTTTGCTTAGAAGTTCATGAGGTTAGTTGTTTGCTACTCGTGATATTGAATTCTGCTTTCTAATATTCAAATTTTCACCATGATTGAAGTTCAAAGTAAAAAAATTCATATTCAATCTTAGCGGCTTTATTATCAACTAAGATTATTTCGTTTAGGCAAGATACAACAACAATAATAATCAAGCCGTTATCCCACTAGGTGGGGTTGGCTACTCATTCAGGTAAGATAGGAAAGGGAAATTTGATGATAAGCTGCTTAGGACTAATCGCTGTGATTTGATATGCTTGTACCATGAGATTTCTTGTACCATTGTTAAAATTAAACTTGTTAATGCATTGTGAATGCAACAATAATAATAATCAAGCCGTTATTCCACTAGGTGGGGTCGGCTACTCATTCAGGTAAGATAGGAAAGGGAAATTTGATGATAAGCTGCTTAGGACTAATCGCTGTGATTTGATATGCTTGTACCATGAGATTTCTTGTACCTTTGTTAAAATTAAACTTGTTAATGCATTGTGAATGTTCTCAAAAAGTATGCAGAGCTGAAATATGAGGAATCAAAGCTTATTTTTCTAATCTTATGAATTAGGTATATTTAAATTTCTAGCATTAGTACTTTTGCATTTTTGATGATTTTGTGGGCTGAATAGATATTATACTTTTCTGTCATACGTAAATCTTGATGAGTATTGTGCATGAATATTTGGCTGGGTGAACCAAGTTGGCTTTAAGCCAAATTGATCTTGAGATCTCTCTAGGTTTATAGGAATTTTTCGCATTTATTCAAATCCTTGAATTTAATTTTCATTTTCATGCGGATTCATTAATTTGTTAGGCAATGTAAAATTAACTAAACAATCAGCCAAGACCCAAGAGGCTTCATGATAGAATTAGTGCAAATGTAGAATGTGGAACGATAATATATTATTTAAACCTTAGTCCAGGTTCATAAACTCACATATAGTTGCAATTTAGTTCTATTATTAACTGCGTAAAAACGAAATTTTTGTACCACATTATTTGATTTCTATTTCATTAGCAGCCCCTCCTTTGAATAAACTATTGTCTCAAACAAATTGCCAGTGCTCAACATTAGCAAGGTATTTCCAGCTTTAGTCCAACTCAAATTGAGTCTCATAGTTTTATCTCTCAAAAGGTGCATTAATGTGTTAGTATAGGATCCTAGATATATAGCTCTGTGATTTTCTTTTATTTCTGATGTAGGACTAATGATTGTTGTCCCTTATCATCCTAGAGTCCTATCAAGGACTTTTGTTCCCTGCCTTTATCGAACTAAGTCATTAACAGTCCATCCTTTGAATAAACTATTGTCTCAAACAAACTGTCAGAGCTCAACATCAGCAAGGTATTCCCAGCTTTAGTCCAACACAAATTGCGTCTCATAGTTTTATCTCTCAAAAGGTGCATTAATGTGTTATATTTTCTTTTATTTTTGGTGTGGGACTAATGATTGTTGCCCCTTATCATCCTAGAGTCCTGTTGAGGACCTCTGTTCCTTGCCCTCATCGAATCAAGCCATTACTGGCCATTTCTCATCTTGTAATGTCCTAATTAGAACATTACATGCTCACTAATATTTGCTTGGGTTGTCCTCAATATCACGTTGCTGGAGGTTCACTCTAATATCAAGTGTCATGACAGCTCGACCAAGGTGGATTAGTTGAAAAGAAAAAGAATAGTTGAATGTGACTTCAATTCTTAAACACAATCTGGAGACAATTATTTGTTTGATAACAACATTTCTACATATGAGGGTTGACTATTGTTGACAGTTTGTTAAAGTTGCTCATGAAAGATGAATTAATCAATTTGAAAATCATGTAAGTCAAAGAATTGTTCTTTCTTTTACTTGTAATTGTTTTTCAAAGAGGAGCGTGTCTACGAGGACCTCGCATATTGTATCATTGTTTTTTATACGTTGTTCCTTTCCTTAACTATCTTCATCTTTTTCATAAATACAAATAGCAATAACTTAGGACATGTAGGAAATATTAGCGACCTTATGTTAGAAGTTGTTAGACCCAATGTTACTTTTTGAAGTTCAATGACTATTCTATTATTCTTTTTGTCCTCCATATAAAGGGATTGTTTGGTTGGAGAATAAATTTGGGTAAGGAAAGAGAAAATATTTTATTTTATAGAGTTGATGGGAAAGAAATTTATTTTAATATTGGGATCTGTAGGATGTGAAATAAAGTTGATTTTAAAGTTGGAATTTGTGTTGGATGTGAAATAAAGTTGATTTTTAAGGTTGAAATTTGTGTTGGATGTGAAATAAAATTATTAAAATTTATAATAAATTTAAAATATTATTATTATATTTTTTTGCCTAAAAATAGGCAAATGCCAAACAAGGCCAAAAGGGTTGAGATTAGGGACTCCATATGTGATCTCTCGCATCTTCCCAGCGAGTATTCTCAGAGTGTTGTGTTCTTCAATGGCGAGAGAGAGCTCATTGTGTAGCACTGAGCTGCATCTTCTTCGACTCATTTGTACTCATTTATTATCTTTTGATTAGTGAAGATTTTTTTCTCCTCTCCATGATTTTTCTTGCAAAGATTTTCATATTAAATCCTAGTGTTCTTACCTTTCTCTTCTTTGTTATGATTGTATTTTTTATGTTCTTGCTATTACAAACTTATTATTATTTTTTATTTGAATCTTCACTTTATTTTAGCTTTTGGATTAGCTCAGTCTTCCTTTGCAACTGTGCTACTCTTTCCAATAGACTAGTGTTAAAGCTACAATGGCGATCATGAACTACAAAATTGAAAAGTTGGATAGGAACATGAGGTTTGCTTTTTGGCAAGTAAATATGAATGTTAATATTAGTTGAGTTGGATCTAGGTGATGCTTTTCTCTAATACATGAATCTCTATACTATTCCAGTCGAAGAATGAAAGAGAATAAAAAAGTATTATTCTAGATTCAATTACGGTTGTCAACTGAAATCTTTCTAAACCCCTTGAAGGGGGCAACAATATATAGTCTCTTTAGGACTTATGTTGGAGTCATTGTGCATCACAAAGATCTCGACAAATAAGCTCTTCCTCGAGTAGTGACTATATTATAATTGGTTGTCCAAAGGTAGTAGCATTAAAGCTTGGTTAGATGAATTTAAATGTATAGTGATAGATTTGGAAACAATTGAAGAGTACATAGATCAAGATTTAGCTCTACTTTTATTTTGTCGCTTTTTTCCTTCCTATAAGAATTTTGAGACTCCATGCTCTATGGAAAAGAGTTCATTTTTGTGGAAAATGTATTCTTAGAGTTTTTGTCATATACTCTATTAGGCTCAAAATTTGATTCTTCGATCACAGAGCCTCAAAGTGATGGCTTGATAGTCAGGGGTACGATGTCGAAAAAGTGCTTTGAAAATGGAATGGAGGCAGGGGGGAGATCAGTCACTAAACTATCAAAACATATACTGTCATTATTATAAGAAAAAGGATCATGTTATTTTCGACTTTACAAATTAAAGAACATAAAACACTCGAAGAATGATCGCAGTTCAAACCAAAGTTAGTGTGTAACTGTTGAAGAAAGTTATATCAGCATATTCCGTGTAACACCGTCACTGAAGAGAGTGGAGGGTCAACTTCAGTTTAGATTATTGAATTAGTTTATTCTTTCCACATGATGGCAAATAGAATACGATTTTTGACTTATGAGTCGATAGTTATCTTAATGAGTAATCAAGCATCATAAAGAGTTGCAAGAATTGGGTATCAAAGTAAAAAATGTTCAACTGCATCGTACGAAGTTTGTCATAGGGAAAATATATTCATCTTAAGCAAATTCTTATTTCCTTGAGTACTCTAGACACAATGGGTTACAATCGAATTAAACGACTCTTTAATGATATGTATAGATGGTATTTAAAAAAAGGAGTTTTTACATACAGGACATGAAATTTACATGAAATTACGCATTTCACTATCAATTCGTAAATATTACCATTATCACATTATATTCATTTAAATTTTACGCATTTCACATATTTCACATATTTCATATATTTTATAATATTATATGTAAATTAAAATACATAAATTCATTAATATTTAAATTCTAATATATATTTTTATTTTTTTACTGTAAACACATCAATTTTTTTACTTTAATTAAAAATTAAATGAATATGGTGTGATAGTGGTAATATTTATGAATTGATGATGAAATGCATAATTTTGTGTAAATTTTATGTCCTGTATGTAAAAAAAATTTTAAAAAATTATGAAATTTTACTTAAAATATGATATTTAAATATCATACATTTTATATTATATGATATTATATTAAAATAATGTTATTATTTAAATATTATTTTTAACAATAATTTATTATTTTTGAAAATTTATTTATGCATATTATTAAATGTCTCCTAAAATATTTCTACAGCAGTAAAATCGATTGAAATAGAATTACTTCACATGTTCACATTGTGGCTGACATGGTTGGCGAGAAAACCGTGGGCGGTTTTAAATCTGGAGATTCCAGAAGGATCCAACCTACTTATGTCTTTTTCTTTTTTTTGGACGTCAATGCGAAATCTAGAACATCCAATTTTAGTTTATTGTGAGGTTTTTTTAATTAAAATAAAAAAAAAATTTTGATGTGATTTCTTTTTTTTTTTTTGGAGATTTACGAAGAATTTGAAATAAAATTATTTTTATTTTAATATAGGTGTAAAATAAAAAATAATGTTATTTTTTTATTTTAAAATTTGTAAATACGTAAAATAAAATTGATTTTGATGTTAAAATTTATCTAGAATATTAATGAATGATGTGATCATAAATTCAATTTTAATCAAAATTTTAAAGTTTGGCATGTTTGTTTACCCTTGTAAATTTTTACTTTGAGTTAAAATATCAAGTTATGTATAAATTTTAGTATTAAAATTAATTTTATTTTATTCTTTTATAAATTTTATATTCTATTTCAATTAAAAAGAATTCTATCAACAAACCATAAGTTTAATTTTAATCAAGGATAAAATTAAGTTTCATAAATAAACTTTAATTAATTTTAAGATACTCCTACAATTACTTTAACTGATTTTAATTAAGGTTAAATTTTTTATATTTACTTCATATTTTGCATAAATATATAAATATTAAAAGTAATTTTATTTTATATGTTATTTAATATTTTAGTAGTAAATTTAGTTTTATTTTACATCATATTTATAATAAAAAAATTTAATTTGTAAACTTATTATTAAAATAACAATATATTTTAATTTAATATTTTTTATACTTTTAAAAAAAATTAAATTTAAAACTATACTCCAATCGCTTCTCTTCATCTGATCTCACGTGAAATCATTAAATATCGTTTTGGCTATCTAGGACCATTTAGACTGCCTTGGTTTTTTTTTTTTTGATAAAATAATGTTTAGATAAAAAAAAATTATTTTATAATTTTAATATTAGAAAGTATTTAAAATATAAAATAAAGTTAATTCTAGTATTCATTTTTGTATTAGATGTGAAATAAAATTAAATTTTATAGTTGAAATTAATATTAAACCAAAAAAATTAAAACCAAACAAATCTTAAATATTTTTTCTTTTTTCAAAAATCCCGATTATATTTATTGTTTTGACTCTTTATCACGGGGACTCTTGGATCGACTATATTTACTAATAGTTGCGTATTTACATATGTAAAATTGTATTTATTTAAATTATATAACATAATATTAATATAATAATAAATTAAATGTCCCTTTTTTTGATAACGCCACGCCTCTTCTTTTACTCATGGGAGAGAGATCTGATATCTGCCTTCGGTTTCGGGTGATAAAATAAAATAATTATATTTAACAAATTAATTAAATTTAAATTTTTAAAAAAATTATTAAAATTTACATTTAATCTCAATTAATATTATCTTTAATTATCCATTAATAAATTGTGCTCTTCCTGCAGGATAATATACGACAGAGGAAGGGCAGCCTGCCACAGCATCAAGCATTCTATGTTCTAATTGTTAATTTAAAAAAAAAATATTTTTAATTTGGATAAATTGTTCAATATTCAATAGATGGCAAACTAATTTAATTCAATAAAATGAAATGATTATATTTAATAAATTAATTAGGTTAAAATTTAATTTGATTAAACATAACTTAATCACACCCACTTTTTATTCCACCCAAAATTTATTAATAGGAAACTTTTCAATTGTTAAAAGAAAAAATATGAGATGCACTAAAGTACCAAACTTTTTTATAAAATAAATTTATTGTATAGAATAAATTAATCAAATTAAAATATGAATTGATTAATCATAAATTAAGCAGTCATAATTTGATTCAATCCAAAGATTTTTTAACATAAATTATATTATTAAATTAACAACACTTTTAATATATTTATTTAAATTTTTTTCATAAATATTATTTTCTTTTAAGTTATTTTTTTTATCAACTCTTTTAACTAATGCAAAAAAAATTCTTTATACTCATGTCCCAACCTACTTAAAAGTATATATACTCACAATATTAATAATCATCTCACATATTATGACTTTTTAAAAGTATTAATTCGATCACATTCCTCCTTGTTTTCATTATATCGTCCTTCAAATTCTTATTTAAATATAATTAAAAATTATATTTACCACATTTCTAAGTTTGAATGGCTTTCTCCCTCACTCACTTTACCTTTTTATTGAAAATACTGATTTCATTTCTAGCACGTGTATTATTTATCTTTTCTATCTAAAAAAATACTTTTATTGTTTGTCAGAGCTTTTATGTTATAAGTTTATAATTTTTTCTTCTAATATCTTGAACGACTTCATTTATTCATATTTCTTTGTGAGAACTTTACTCATTTATCATCATACCGTAAATACCGATGTAGTGATTATTATATATTTTTTTACTATAACTTATTATTTTTAGAGAATATTTCTCAAAGGTGATTTAAAACTCAATAAAAATGTTTTGTGCTTAATACTAATATTTTTTTTACTTTAAAGATTTTTATTAAAGGATAGAAATAAAAAGGGAAAAAATATATTAGAGATGGTATTTGTTTGATGCAAAATTTTGGTAGAAGAAATTGTGTTATCAAAAAGAGGAAAAAAAATTGATGATCCGCTGCTCCAAACGGAACACCGAAACACCGAAACACCAGACACTGCCAGACGGACGTAGTGGCAGAGTCGTAATTTAAACGACAGATTTCCGCAAGCAAACCGCTCGTCTTCCTCTGCAATGCCGCCACTGCAGCTCGGCAATGGTTCTTCGCTCGCTCGCGGCTCTTGTCTTCTCCTTCCTGTCATTTTCAGCAGAATTCAAAAGCCTCGATTTCTAGAAACTAGAGACGTTCAACGTCTCGAGTAAGCGTACTACCCAGCTTGCGTGAAAAGGCTCTTCGCCTACAAATCCTCTGAAGACAACTGCACAGAGCTTCGACTCCCTCCCCCCTCCCTCTTCGATCCGAAAATCTAGGGTTTTGCCTCACCCCCTCGAGCAGAGCACTGCTGACTGACGATTTAGCTATTCATGGGCGAGACGGGATCTGTGAGAGGACCTATCAGGAAGATCGTTGAGGGACCGGCTGGATACGTTCTCGAAGATGTTCCCCACCTGACGGACTACATTCCGGACCTTCCTGTGAGTTCCCTCCGAAGTTTGGCCCTGGAGCTCTTGCAGATTTTCAGTTGACTTTAGGTCAACTTTATTTTTGTTGATATTGTTAAATCATCAGCTCGTGATACGGATCTTAAAGATTTGCGCTTTTCTCCGAGTTATTTTCTAGACTATTGGAGCTATAATTTGCTTTGATATCTTCGTTCTTTTTTCAGCACTTCTCTTTCTCGCCGTTTTCTTTCTCTGGGTTTTTACTTGAGATGTGGATTCGCCACTAAATTGTGTTACTAGTACTGTAATGAATGTTCTGAGATTATTCGTTCTTCTTTCAGAACTTCCCCAATCCGCTCCAAGATAACCCGGCATATTCAGCTGTTAAGTACGTCTTTTCTTCTAAAATTTCATTGCTTCATTCAGCAAACACATATGACATACCATTCATGTCCTCAACTATTTTGCTTGTTCAAAATCATGTTGATAGAATTGTTACTGTTGATGTATTTTACTTCTCTCCAGGCAATATTTTGTTAATCAAGATGATACTGTTCCCCAAAAGGTGAGCTGCTATGATTTTCATAAATCCGCAACTATCCATTATAATCTAGAACTACGTGCTTTCTTGAGTACAGATATTAATTTTATTGACATAAAGCCAATTCGAAAATTTGTTATTTAGCTAAATGTGCACTTCTTGGTTGCAGGTGGTTGTTCACAAAGCCGGTCCTCGGGGGACTCATTTTAGGCGTGCTGGACCACGCCAATGGGTAATATATCTGGTCTTTTAAGAGGATTTATATGTATGATAGAGACACATGAGATTTGTATGATAGGGAAACATGAGCTTTCACATATTTAGCATGCCATTCTCCCTATTTTTGGTGTGCACACCCAAGCTTTAAGTATTATGTCCATGCCCTGTATAGTTTTATGAGCTCCCATTTGTTCCAATTTATGGATATCCTGGGTTAGGTTAGTTTTAAATCTGTTTTAAAATTGCATAGTCTGCAGTCCCCCGTGATAAATAGCATTTGATGAGGATTTGCTATCGACTAATGACTTCACACATTTTTGATAATGCCAATCGAGATCTTGATGTTTCTATAAAGATAAACTAATGGAGGAATGATGCAAAACAAATGAATGATGTAGTTTCAGAGCTCAGCAAATTATATTGCAGACTTTTCACAAATTAATGTTAGAATTTCAGGATTCAATTTTGTAATGGCTGAAAAATTTACTAAACTCACAAAACTAATTTCTTTTAAAATTTTAAATTATTTGGATTAAAGGTAATATAAAAATTACCAATTCAGGTTAAAGTTCAATTCGGTTTTCATCAAATCAGAAATGGGGTAACAGAATAATAGGATCTCACAGTATTTAACCAATAATAATTAAATTACACTCAATAATAATAGGTCGTATTGGTGGAACAAATTTGAGCCAATCTCAAGCGAGCAGAAAAATCTAAATTATTCACTTTAACCAGATTAGAGGTTGTTGAAATTCGTACCTAAGTTGAGAAATTCAGAAACCACAGTGTAATTTTCTAGAAAATTAGTGCATGGTCTTTCGCGCAAGCGCAACATCGGAGCGGGCACGCGAAGCGTTGTGAGCAAACCAGGGGATGGGGCGACGTAAGCAAGCGGGGAGCGGTGCACCGAGCTCAATACGCAGGCACAAGAACGATGGGAGGAATCGACACAAGCGCGTCAAGCATGGCGGCAATGCGGCACACGGGACGGAGGGACGACGTGAGTGCGTCGGCCGAGCGACGTGAGCGGGTGATGCAGTCACGCTGGGTTGGCAACTGTGACCTGGTCACGTTGGGTCGGTGATGACGTCGACGCCTCTGGTTGGAGATGATGAGGTATGTTGAGTAGGCGAAGCCGTAAGGCATTTCGTTGACTTTGCTGGAGTAGGAACAAAGCAAAAGGAATGTTGAGAGGGAATCATAATGGAAGGATGAATCGAATGGGACGAGAAGAGCTTGAGCAATTGGATGGGGTTTAGGGATTCTCACCCAAGGCCCAAGCACTTCTCTATCCGGGATATCGATTCATTCCAGAATCAACAATCCCAAGAGAAAAGACAAATAATATTTATTAAGCATTAAGAAAATAAGCATAATAGGAAGACATTTATATAGACGTCCGTACAAACTGACTCAATAAAGAAAAATACGTAATACAATAACTTCCTCACACAGATGAGAAAATACTAGATAACATGCCTAAAATAATAACCACAGAAATAAATATAATTAATATAGAATAAATGCGGAAAATAAAATCAGCCCAAAATAAAATCTCCCATAAATCAAAATGAATGAGGAGATTTCGAACCCAGGATGCCTCGACCGCCAAGTCAGTAATCCGCAATCGAAACCGGGATGCCTCGACCGCCAAGTCAGTAATCCGCAGCCCAAAATAAGGTAAGTGTAAAAAGGTACAGAAATATAGGATGATGACAAGTTGGTAGTCAGTCCTTTGACCGTTTCTCGAAACCGGGATGCCTCGAGTCCTTCCTTGGCATCAAGATGCTGCTAGAGATATTCTTCACAGCAGCAGGAGTCCAACGCTTCAAAAATCACTGAAATCGGAGTTCTGGATGTCTGAGAATAGCCCCCGAAAGTTCTACTTATAGAGAGGGGAATGGGAAGGTTGCCGACGGTCAACTCGCCGGTCAACCGGCGGGTTTTCCGGCGCAAAATAGGGACGGCCGCCGCAATGGCGGACTGGGCCTGATTTGCGGGTAGCGCACCCGCTCGGAATCGCGGGCCCGCGCCAGGGCCGCAACTGCTCGCGCAGTCGGGCTTGCCCGGACCGGTGCGGGTCATCAGGCCCACGCCATTTTTCTCTCTTTTTTTTCTTCTTTTTTTTAATACAAAAAAAATTACATAAAAACATACAATTAGCATTTCATGCAGGGATCTTGATTAATACTTATATTTTTATTAGTGCAGACAATATCGAGAATGCCCTGCATCACATTTTAATAGATATTTCAAAATGTATGAGAGATAAAAGAATTTCTCGGGTCACTAAGTTGTTTAAAATGATTCTGAAGACCAAAAGGATGTTAAATGAATGGAGAAAGAGTATTGATTTATAAGAATAAAGGCTATATACAAGATTGCACTAACTAAAAAATAAATAAATTAATGAGTCTTATTTTACAACTTTAGGAGAGAGTGATTGAGCATAGATAACATCGTAATACTAAGGTATCACAGAATCAGTTTGATTTTGTGTCTAGCAGATCTACTATAGATGCTATTCATTTAATGAGATGTTTAATGGAAATATTTAAGAAGAGAAAGGAAGATCTGTATTTGATTTTTATCAATTTAAAAAAAAAACTTATGATAAAGTTTCAAAGAAAGTACTCTATAGAGTTTTAAAAAAGAAATGAGTTTGCACTGCTTATATTCAAGTTATTCAGGACATGTATAAAGATGTTGGATGTATTCGAATATAATAAGGTTTGACTAAATTTTTTTTTATTTTAGTTAGATTACATCAAGCTTCAGTTTTAAGTACATATCTTTTTGCATTAATTCTAGAGATTTTGACTAAACACATTCAAAGAGAAGTGCATTAATGCATATTTTTTGCAGATGATATTCTACTCGTTGATAAGACTAGAGAAAGTGTTAAGACAAAATTTGAGTTATGAATAAATATATTAGAATCTAAAAATTTTTGTTTTAGCAAATCAAAAGTTGAATATATGGAGTGTAATTTTAGTCATGAAAGAAGCATTTATAGTGGGGAGATGACAATTGATGATCAAGTCATCATGAAGAGCAAACAATTTGTATATTTTGAATCAATCATACAAAATAACGATAAAATAGATGATAATATTATTAGCAGGATGGATAAAGTGAAAGAGTGCATTTGACGTATTACGTAATAGAAAAATTTCTCTTAGACCTAAAAGTAAATTTTATAGAATAGTTGTTAAACTAACAATGTTATATGATACTAAATGTTAGCCTATAAAGTGCAAACACAAATAAAATGAGTGTCGCAAAAATGATAATGCTAAGGTAGATTAGCAGGTACGCACCAATATATAAGATGAAAAATGAGTATATCCGTGAAAATATTGGAGTAACCTCAATTGAAGATAAGCTCAGAAAGAATAGATTTAGATAGTTAAAACATATAAGTCGTAGGCCGATAAAGCTCCAGTAAGGTAAGTTTAATTATTGAATCTTATTAATGTAAAAAGAGGAAGATGAATGCCAAAAAAGACGTGGCCAGAAACTATATTAAGTGATCTTACATATTTGGAGTTAAATAGAGATTTATTATTTAACAGAGTGTAATAAAAATGAAGGAGTCGTGTAGCATATCCCATCTAGTGTGATAAAGGCTTGGTTTGTTGTTGTTATTTTGTGGTTGATTATCCAATGTGGGATGATTCTCATGTGCGTCCCAACAATTCTCCCACGTACATAAGAATCCATCCGCATTGAATTCTACTCCCTTTTTAATGTTTTAATCCCATCAAGTGCATGCCACTAAGCACTCAACCACTTGTGACACATTGGGAGCCTTTTCCATTGGAACTTTTTCCACCAAGAGCCTTACTCCATCCCGGGGAATGGGATTACCTTCTCTTGAAATTTGATTAACCGCATTTTGTGCCATGGGAATCTTTTTATGAACCACTTGACCCATCAAACATATGCCACTAAGAGGCCTACAGCCTACTCCATTCCCAAGCAATGGAATTATCTGTTATTGGAGCTTTTCTCAATTACGATGAACTTGAGGGAACTCGTGGAAGCACCTTGCATGAACCACTTAATCTCAATTGAACTAGCTTTGATAATAATTAATAGGTGGGAAGTCAACTAGAGAAACCAAGTTGAGGTTAATACACAAGTGTGGACACTTGCGTTAACCCAAAGGCCTAGGCTAATGGGTAAGGGCCAACAATTCAAAAGCCTGGGCTAATGGGTAAGGAACAGTACTTCTATATTAATATCTCAACTTGTTAATTATTCAATGTAGAACAAATCTTACATGCATCCCAACAAGTCTCGCTATGGCCACCCTTTTTTTTAAAATAATGAATTGAATAATTTAATTCTTTATCATTTTAATTATATAAATGGCATGATCATCAATTTGATAAAGTGGAATATATTTTAGATGGTAAGACGCTAGTAGGAGTGGGCTGAACATATTACTTAATGTTTTCTTGTGTATACACCAGAATACCAAAATAGCGTTACTTAGATGTTTATAATGTAAAATACATGTTCCAGTGTCATACATGTAAATCTCCTTCGAAAGCATGCAATATTTTGCACCATGCTATAATTAACTGTTAAATGCATTCTGTTATGTTCAGGTTTTTTTTGAATCTGATGATGTCCATGCGTGCATTGTGACTTGTGGCGGCCTCTGTCCTGGGCTTAACACAGTGATTAGGGAAATAGTTTGCGGGTTGTCACATATGTATAGCGTTAACAAAGTCCTTGGAATACAGGTGATTTTCTCACTATTATTTTTCTCTCAGCTTCTATTTGGCCTTTGCTTCGTTCATGTTTTACCTAGGGGTCTGTTTGTTTGTAAGGTTAAATTTAACAAGGTCAAAATTAAGCTTGGATAGAGATATTTTTTTATTGAAAGTTGTGAATGATGTGAAATAAAGTTAGTTATTATGTTGGGATATGTGAGGGATGTGATGGATGTGATATAAAGTTAGTTATTATGTTGGAATATGTGAAGGATGTGATATAAGTTAGTTATTATCTTAGTAGTGTGTGTAGGATGTGAAATAAAGTTAATTTTTAATATTAAATTTTATGTATGATGTGATATGTCAGGTTAAAGTTAAACTAGGTTAATTTTAAATTTCAAAACAAACAGGGCTTATTATTGCCTAATCTGGATAGGATGATATTTCTCTCACAATGACATAGTATTTGCTATCCTTCTATCACTATGTCTGGCAATTATCTTTCACTTCATGCACTTGTTCTTTACTTGAGTTTCATGTATTCAGGGTGGATACAAAGGCTTTTATGCTCGCAATACCATTCCTATGACCCCAAAAAGTGTTAATGATATCCATAAACGGGGTGGTACAGTTCTTGGTACATCAAGAGGTGGTCATGACACCATAAAGATAGTTGATAGCATTGAAGATCGTGGGATTAATCAAGTATTTTTCCTTAGCTTCACATGCATGTTTATTCTGCCAAATTTATACCTGTTAAATCATTACCATCATCTTGTTTATTTTTGAAGCATGCTGGATTTTTTTTGTTTTCAATCTTGTTCTAGGTCTATATAATTGGAGGTGATGGAACTCAGAAGGGAGCCTCAGCCATTTTCGAGGTACAGTGAATAATCAGAACGTGGAAGCATGATGAGAATTTTTTCATTTTAATTATGTTGGCAATTTTTCGCTTTTGCTTGTTGCCTTAGTGACAAGTTACAACTGAACATTTTATGTAAAATCTGGCATGTTTGTGGAGTCAGAATACAATGCAATGCTTTCATTTTTCCTTTTATAGTTGTCATTGCTCTGAACTTATTCTCAAAGAAATATCTATCCTTTTATGCAAATTATGGATTTATTTGCTCTTTTTAGGCATTTTACATTATCTGAGCTCCTTTAAGAATCAGGAATGCCTGCCAACTGAATGTTTCTTGGGGAATCATTGCAGGAAATTATGCTTACAGTGTATATTTAATTTTCAAATATTATTCACAGGAAGTTCAAAGACGTGGCCTTGCAGTCGCTGTTGTTGGGATTCCTAAAACAATAGACAATGATATTGCGGTATCTCACTATCTGAGATATTTTTGTTTTGTTTTATTAAGTTTAGGTATTTTCTAGCTAAGATTCCTTGTATATTTAACAGCTGTACTAGCCTCTTTTATTTGTTTGGTTTCAGGTTATTGACAAGTCCTTTGGTTTTGATACTGCTGTCGAAGAGGCTCAACGGGCCATAAATGCCGCCCATGTAGAAGCTGGAAGTGCTGAGAATGGTATTGGTTTAGTGAAGCTGATGGGTCGTTACAGTGGTTAGTTTCTCTAAACTAAAGCCATAAATATGTGGTTGTGTATGTATGTTTACATTTATATTCATGAATAACTATAAATGTGTATGTATGTGTGTCCCTATGTATTATCTGAATGCAATGATTACTATATTAAGACTTGTTCTTTTATTAAGGTAAACCTCTTAAGGTGATCAATGTGTTGCGGAATAATATGCAGCGGAAAATTCGGATCGCCAGACATGTGGTTCTGAGAGATTCCTCCTATTTTCACAGAGAGAACAGAGAGATTTTATTATGTAGAAAATCAGATAGAGAATTTTACACCAATCGCCTGGTTCTCGATCTAAAACGGGATGCAGAATATGAATCTTGTTCTTCTTTCAGATTAGATGATCAAATTGATTTTCAAGCCTTAGACAATTGCCTTTAGATTCTTTTGAAATCACCTCTATAGCCGACGAATAAAAACAAAAAAAAAACCGCCAAAATATCCATGTGAATCACTTATTCATGTTTTCTGAAAAGAAGCTTGAGAACCAGCGGCCTTGAACCAGAAATCCTGTTAGTCATAAATCGACTTATCCAATAATCCCGTATTAATATTGGTAGTATGCATATATAACAAATCCTGTATCTAATGCCATAAAGATCTTAACAGCTTAAAAAATAATCCTTATAAATAGGATTATTTAAATTAATCTTTATCTTATAATAGATCTGTTAAAATAGGATAAAAATTAAATAATCCAATGGGCTATGCACATGTAACTTTTAATTAAATCATATTTTAATACAATGCTTTTATCTTCCACTCGTGTAATTGTTATTTAAGATATGACTAAGCTATTTTTTTATTAATTTAGCATTTAAGATATGAGTAAGCTATTATGTTTATTAATTTAGTATCTGTCAAAAGTTCCATTTAGCTTTGCACATCAGCACATAGTAAAAGTATAGTTGAATTCTGGCCACTTGTTTGTGGCCTATTTTATTCCTACCATTGCTATGTTTCTAGATTTGGAATAAATTTAATGATGTATGAGAAACAATGAACATATCTATTCCTATATAAGTAGAGACGGTCACTTCTATTTCAGACTGAAGAGTATGCTTATTATTTTGTTCAAACTTTTACCTTAGTAATACCCAGTCTTTTTTCATCAAAAAAAACCTCATCTTTATTTTCCATATCTTTTATATCATGTTTAAATGAAATAATATAGAGATTCCATTGGAATAAGGAAATAGAATATGCTCGGTAGTGTTGGGTATACCTCCTAAGAGGAGGAAGTCAAAGAAGACTTCGCATAAAAGTTTACTCAAAGTCACCCTCAAAAAAAGAGAGCCTTCAGGATGGCATCTGTCAAGATGAAGTGTTGAAGACAAAATAGCCTTGTCAAACAAGTTATTACTCAACAAAATCTGATAGCTGGTGAGCAAAATATCCAAGAAGGATATAAAGTGATATCTCTAACAAAGCTCACCTTGAGCAGAGCATTGACTTTGGGCTGGGAGAGAAGACTTGGTGTGTTGTATAGGGATCTAGGACAATTGTGGCATGCTAGTGCCTCTTCATAGGTGTTCCCAACATGTAATCCATCTATTCTATAAATGGGGGGTGACTGAAGCAGTCATGAGTACAAAAGAGTTGTATTAAGTAGAGACTCTGTTAAAGTGAAGCTATCACTTCGAGTATCTCAAAGATCCTTTGCCAGTGTCGAACTACTTTGGTGAAGAAAAGTCCCGACTCAGTGAGATAGATGAACTATTCATCCAAAGCCTTTGGAAGCTATAAAAGAGTGGAACCGAAGAAGTCACGGAGAGAGAGAGAGAGAGAAGCTATAAAAGAGTGGAGCCACAGAGAGAGAGAGAGAGTTCTCTTTAATAGATGAACAATACCTCTTCTAAATATCCAACTAGTTGTCGGATTTTTGGTAATTGTGAGTAAAGTCCCACATTTAATCCTATAATATCTATTCTAATATCCTGTGTATCAAGGTGATGTTTGTTGGATAGCAACACTTTCATACTCTTATTGTTAGGGATGTTCTTGATCATTCAACAATGAATGATTAATTAATTAGTCGAGGGATACCTATGGGAGAGTCCATTGTATTACCTCCATGTTGTATTAAGATCCTTGTAAGTTGTAACTCAAAATTGAATAAAAGTTCTTTGATAGGTGTTCTTGAAAATTGTTCGGTTCCTTGTGTCACTCAATACAAAATCAAACAACAGTTAGTCAAACAGTGATGAGTTAGCATGGTCAGCATCGACAATGACCACGTATATAGAATCAGGCATTAATGTTTTATTGTATGGCTGAAATGGCCTATGCACTCTAGGTCAATCCCATTCTCCTGTCGAGATGCAACCTATTCTTTGATGCATCGGATTTCCAGTACAGAAACGTGAATTTACCCTATATCTATACATAATTTCAAGTGTTATTTTTTCCTCAGAACATGGACTACAGGATATAAAAACATCACTCCTCTTACCTTTTTCTGTACTACACAATTGAATCAC
Source organism: Apostasia ramifera (assembly GCA_019297695.1). Classification (NCBI taxonomy): domain Eukaryota; kingdom Viridiplantae; phylum Streptophyta; class Magnoliopsida; order Asparagales; family Orchidaceae; genus Apostasia; species Apostasia ramifera. The sequence continues at coordinate 637,439 of JAEMOT010000750.1, forward strand.
AAAAATCTGAAAAACATATTACTGATTTTATTTTAATGCTGAGTCTTATCACTAATTCTGGTAGTTGATCTTATGTACTAATTGCGCTAGCATGCTGTATTATTATGATTGAAGGATTCTTATATATATGCCAAATGCAATGCTCATTTATTGTATCCTATTGTGTAGGCTTTATTGCTATGTATGCTACTCTCGCGAGCAGAGATGTGGTAAGTACAAATCCCATTTATTTGATTAATAAAATTATGTACTGTCATCAAGTTTGACATATGTGCTAGCATATCCTTTATTCCTTTAAATTGTTCTCTAATTCAAGTTAATGCTCATAGTTGGTTATTACCTGATTTTTCTCAGGATTGTTGCCTGATACCAGAATCACCTTTTTATCTGGAAGGCAGTGGTGGGCTATTTGAACACATAGAAAAACGGCTTAAAGAAAATGCTCACATGGTTATTGTTGTTGCTGAGGGTGCGGGGCAAGATCTTATTGCTGGAAGTATAAAAGAAAAGGATATTGAAGATGCTTCGGGTAATAAGCTGCTTTTGGACGTCGGTCTATGGTTATCTCAGAAAATAAAGGTAGACTTTCATAGTATATTTTTCAATTCTAAAACTTCTTAAAATCTATGGTCTCCTTCCTCTTTTTTGATTGGAATCTTTGGAATTTATATTTCACCTACTATTATTGAACATATATATTTGTATGTCCATAGCTGTCTATGGTCCTTCTCTACAGGCTCTTTTACATAAGGGTTCGGGTGTGATGATGAATTAGGTATGATCATTAGAAATGATCTTGAATCACTCGTATTTACAAAGGGCGTTGCTTTAATTAGAGCTCATTGGAGAAAAGAAATCATATAGTTATTGATGCGGGACGAAAAAAATATAAATGATATTTTATATTTATATTCAGCAAAATTAATTAGCAAATTATTTTTAATTAAGCTTAAAATATTTTTTAAATAAATTATATGATAAATAAGATTCTTAAATCTTGCAAATTAAAAATATTTTAAAATTAAAATTAAACTGGATTATCTGATAAATAAGAATTTATCAAATTAGAATAAGGCGTCAATTTAAATTCAATAAATCAGATATGAGATTCAGGAATTTAGGACAGATGTCTCATACTTAAATCCAATAGTAATTATCAGTCAAATAAATGTCGGATCACGCAATTAAAGCCAAATGAATAATCCAAGTGAAGAGCATAATTCTATATTGAAATCAAATAATCAGATTAATTTGATTCAGAAAAGAAATTATACTTTAACCAAAGGAATTCAAGTAGTAGCGATGCAGGTGAGGCAGGCGGCTTGGGTCAGCGTGCTCAAGTGGCATGTTTCTCGGGCGAAGTAGCAAGCCGAGCAGCGAAGAAAGTGACAAGTCGCCTCGCACTGGTCGGCGAGGCAGCATACAACAGAGATGGGTGCATGTCAGAGACAGGAAACGAGGAGGCAACGGGCTTCGGATTTGTGCTAAAGACACACAGAGATGATCCGAAGAGAGAGAGCAACGAATAGAGGAGATTTTTTGTTTTTAAAGTAAATAACTAAGCTAATTTGAGGATTCTCACTAAAGGCTAACCCTACCTTTTTCTTCACCGGAATATTGACCCCTTAACTCGGATTTAAACTTTGAAAAAACTCAAATATAACTTCATTAATCAAAGCGACCTCTTTATATAGAGAGATTCCATGAAGAGATTTGAAATTGTAATATTAAATATGAAAGATAAAATACTAAATAAATAAAAGCAAATATGGAACTGATTCTATTACAATAAAATAAAATTAGCTCTAAATATGGCGAGCCTTTAAATCTCCCAAATATGCTTTGAATCAAATCAAATCAAATCTAAATAAAATTAATATTGAAATCTCCAATAGCTCTAATTAATTTGAATTTGAATTTTGATTCAACACATGACATCATCCTAGCCGTCCAATTCAATGTTGATCCGTGTCTCCACCAGTTCTCCCTAGGTGGAGAAACTCGACCCCGTCGTAACCTCTGAGTCTCCGAGTGGGTCAGATCAGCCGTCCAATTCAATGTTGATCATGCAACTCATGTGTCTCCGAGTGGGTCAGATCAGCCGTGACCTCTGAGTCAAATAAATTAAATTAGAGATTTAATTATCTTAAATTATCACAATAAAATATTTAGAAATTTTTTTTACACTTAATTATAATTATTTGCCATTAACTTTACTAATTTTATTTATTTTATAATATATAAATAAATGGACTAACACATACAACAAGGTAAAACAAAATACAAATGCAAATACTGACTAGACTCAAGCATTTGATATTAAAAGAAAATTAAATATATGCAAACTAGACTTACATCCCTACTAGTGCCTATTAGATGATTAATTCTAATTATAAGCATGTGAAAAATAATTTAAGGTCACAAGAAATGCTCCTAATAAGTGTCATAAAGTCTTCCAGAAATATTTGGCAAATCATACAACACACCAACTAAATGTCCACGTGATCAACCACTTAGTCTCATGCACCCTCTGCTTATATAGGCATATAGGTATCAAATTTTTCCTAAATCGAGAATATGCATCAGTGTGCTTAACTAGATCGAATCCATCGACCTTACAATGATCGTGACCTATAATCATCTCAATGTGATTGATAGTGTCACCATCACAGTAAGATGATTTAGTGATTTTTGTCAAATTTATGATTTGCTCTTCTTTATGGCTCATCTTTATAACTGTTTTCTCAACTTAATTTTGACTTTTATCCTATAATTATTTTTCTCGTATATCTCATCCTCATACTTCTCGTACTCATCGGCTAAGATAGGATCTGCTATATAAATAGATATAGGTAAGGAATCGAGTTTCAATGCTTCAAAAAGAATGAAGGTCTTTGTAGAGAACTCATTCACTACTTTTGCGAGAAAATTAGATGCTCACCTATAGCCTTAATAAGTATAGCAATGGGAGTAAGAATTGAAGCAAAGGATACTGGTCTAGGATCATATTATTTAGAAACTATAGAGTTAATACTATGAGATGAAAGAGAATATTTTCTATGTAAGTTTTGATTTCATTCTACGTCTCAAACAGCCTAAATTTACTCCAATAATATTGATTCTCTAAGTCTTTAATATAATATTTTGCTTCACCAAAAAGCATTAATTTCGCGTACTTAACTCGATCTGACTCGTTCCAACCATAATAATCAAAATAATGATCTAAATTATTTTTTCACTCTTTATATGATAAATAATTTGAATCACCAGAAAAATAAGAATTATTCGAAACTTTTTTTATAGATTGTGACTTCAGAGATAGGAATATGTGGTCAAACTTAGCTATAAAATTGGATAATAAAGTTTCTATTTAAGAGCCCATACTGACACAATACTTATATCAGACAACTAGAAATAAAATAAGATGAAAAATATAATACAAAATATATAAAGATGAACGCTCAAATAAAATACTTTAACCTAAATCATGCTTTGATACTAAGTTGATGCATGACGAAAAAAATGTAAATGATATTTTATATTTATATTCAGCAAAATTAATTATTAAATTATTTTTAATTAAGCGTAAAATATTTTTTAAATAAATTATATAATAAATAAGATTCTTAAATCCCACAAATTAAAAATATTTTAAAATTAAAATTAAACTGAACCGTCTGATAAATAAGAATTTATTAAATTAGATTAAGGCGTCAATTTAAATTCAATAATCAGATCCGAGGTTCAGAAATTTAGGACAGATGTCTCGCATTTAAATTCAACAGTAATATCACTCAATTAAATGTCAGGTCATGCAATTAGTGCCAAATAAATAATTCAAGTAAAGAGAATAATTTTATATTGAAATCAAATAATCAGATTAATTTAATTCGGAAAAAACATTATATTTTAGCCAAAGAAATTCAAGTAGCAGCGACGCAGGTGAGGCAGGTGGCTTGGGTCAGCATGCTCAAGTGGCTTGTTTCTCGGACGAAGAAAATGGCGAGTTGCCTCGCGCTAGTCGGCGAGGCAGCGTGCAGCGGAGGTGGCCGCATGTTAGAGACGAGGAACACGGAGGTAACGGACTTCAGAGGCGGGAGAGTGCGCAAAATACTGGAGGCGCACGGAGATGATCCGGAGAGGGAGAGATAGAGCGCAATGAATAGAGGAGATTTTTTTTAAAAAGTTGATAATTAGGCTAATTTGAGGATTCTCACCAATGCTAACTCTACCTTTTCCTTTACCGGAATAACAACCCCTAAATAGAATATAACTTTATTTATCAAATGCTACTTCTGTTACAATGCAAAGCGATCTCTTTATATAGAGAGATCCCATGAAGAAATTTGAAAATACAATATTAAATGCGAAAAATAAAATACCAAATAAATGAAAGCAAATATGAAACTAATTCTATTACAATAAAATAAAATCAGCTCTAAATATGAAGTGTCTTCAAATCTCCCAAATATGCTCTAAATAAAGCTAATATGGAAATCTCCAATAGCTCTAATTAATTTGAATTTGAATTTTGATTCAGCACTTGACATCATTTTAGCCTTCTAATTTAATGTTGATCCGTGTCCCTACTAGTTATTTTCAACCAATATGAGATTGAGGCTTGTTATTGCTCTTTTTGCTATTCTTATCTCTGTTACTGGCCTGAAATTAGTTTAATAGGTTTGTTTGTTATGAGCATCACATGACACCTACTATCTTCAACAATCTTGAATTTTGAACCTTAAACCAGATTCGTTGAATGATATGAAGCCATTATTTTTATTCCCTTGACATTTACTTTGTATTTCGTGTTTATGTAGGATCATTTTACAACAAAACGGAATATGGTGATAACTCTCAAGTATATAGGTATAATGTGCACGACCCCGGTGGCTTCTTTTGTTACAGCATATCTGACGTTTCTAAGTGCTGCTTACAGATCCCACGTATATGATCCGTGCAATCCCTAGCATCGCATCTGATAATGTCTATTGCACACTGCTTGCTCATAGTGCCATTCATGGTGCCATGGCGGGTTACACTGGATTTACTGTTGGTCTTGTCAATGGCAGGCATACTTATATTCCGTTCTATGTAAGCATCTTCTTCACCATGACTGTTTTTACTTGACATTGTCTTACATATGATTTTTTTTAAGTAACAGCTCATTGGCTTTATTTAAGCATTGGATCCTTCAATTTGCAATTCACGATGTCCTTTTTGGTTTTTAGTAGGTATTTTGCTTTAAGATTTTTTTTAAAAGTAAAAGAGATAGTTGTGCTCGTAACTCATAGTATTCATCATTCTTGGCTTGTATCTCTTATCCTATTTGGTCCTTATCTTTTTACTGTGCAAACCTCATGATGTAACAACAACAACAAAGGCTTCAATTCAAACCACTTGGGATTGGCTATATGTATTTCTCATTTTCATTTAGCTTTATGTAATAGCAATGATCTTTGTAAGCACAAGTAATTCAAAGGGACTTTCATTCCCTATCTTGAGATATGTTTTGTTTAACCCTTCATCTCGTTAATGTTGTGACTTAGATTTTCTAACACTTGCAAGGTCCTCTATAAGTTGATGATGGACATGACCAAATCACCTTAAACTTTTTCCCCTCATCTTTTCCTCGATAAGTACAACACCCACCATTCCTCTAATACAATCATCATTTCTAGTGGAGTCTACACTAGCGTGAACAATAATCTGTCTCAATATGTTCATCTCAACTATGCTAATCTTGTAAATATTTTGTCATTGAACTACCCAACATTCACTCCTTTTTAGTATAGTTGGTTAGGTAGTAGTTTTGTAGAAGTTTTTTTTAGGTGATTTCTTATTGCATAAATTACTTGTTACACTTCTCCAATTTAAATATCCTACTTGTCTTTATAATCAATATTGAGATTATGAATCCTAATCGGTTGTTCTCAATCAACTACTTAGTTCGAGCTCTTGAACATTGTGCACTTTGCAGATGTTTAAGGGTTTGGGTGCAGCAGAGGTCTTGTTGTAAGTTCAAACAGCATGTCTAAAGGGAAGCTCTCCCTTCATAGGTTTCTTGGTGGGCAACGTGATAAGAAATCAAACTAGCATACTTTAGTCACTAGGTGTCCTAGTACTATCGATAACTGCTCATTATGAGACTCTCGAAGATGTCTTGAGAATGCCTGAATCCTTGAGAGTACCCAAATCCTTGTGAAAAAAGATGCAGTTGCAACTCGCTTGTGAGCGAAACTCTCATAGGGATTAAGCTGAGTAAGCACCTCAAGGTGACACAATCTCTCCAGGGCCTAAGAGAAACACCTATCGAGCTAAAGCAAAAGAGTTCATGAGAATCGAAGGACTCACCAAACATTTTGAGTAAGCTGCAAGGACCTCTTAAGGAATAGACTTGATAATCCCATACCTGCTATAGAAATCTAGCACTTAGATATTGATAGAAATGATGGAAAGGAGTGTGGAAGACCATTTTTGATCGAGGAACAAAGCGACGCCGCTAACCACTGTTCACTATACTAACCATAGTAGGATAAAGCAAGGATAGTCTAGAAATTAGACAAGTATTCTTGGATATTATTTTCCACTCATATAAATGACAGAATGGGTTTGTAAATTATACAAGTTGTGAAAAATATAAGTTCTTTCTTCATATCTTCACTGCCTCTTCCTCTTATTTTTCCATCGGCCAACGTGAAAATAAAGAGAGAGTGAAAAAATAACTATCTACACTGATTTCACCAGCAAGAGAATTTCCCAACCTCCTTGCCTTCACTGGAGGGACCCAACATCCCAAAATGTGACATCTGATGACCTTCATGGAATATAATGAATCACAAGGGTGCTGGAAGAAATCTTTTCTATTAGGGAATTTTGGGAGTTAATATATTTGGTTCGAAGCATTATATAAACTATGGTTCAGAATATCATATGCCGACCCCATCTAGTGGGATTAAAGCTTAGTTGTTGTTATTGTTGTTGTGGTTCAGAATATCATATAAGCTTCAATCGTATTAAGGTAAGATCAGAAAGCCATCTCCTCCCCCTCCCCCTCACCTCTATATCCCCTTTCTGCTTTCTCTTGCTTTTGAAATTCCAAATGGTCCTTCATAGTAAATCTTTTTTTTTCTATCGTTGCCAGAGGACATAACACTAATTTGAGTGTACTTCTTTAAATGTTGAATCTTTTTGTCTGTTTGTGTTTTTTTGATCAACTATCATCAATTTCCTAAGAAATTTCATTCTCCTCTATAGTCCTATCACTATGAATAACAGAATCAAGGTGCTTCAAGTTGTGATGGGACTAATCTCATCTATAATTTTATCATATGTGAAAAGCATGTACCATGGGATATTACTTGAATATGCTTAGTCAGCTCATCTATCATCGAATTGATGATAAGTACTCAAAACCAAAACTTTTATATAGTCCAATTATTAGAAACTCATTTGAATTGCTGCCAGTGATTCTAGTAGCTACTCTATCATACATGTCATCTATAGTATTAATATATGTTATGTACACACCACACCCACTTTTCCAATGCCCATCAAAGTCTCTCTCTGTCGGTACCCCTCGTATACCTTTTAAAAATCAATAAAATAATGCATAAAGGACGATCTTCTAGCTTTAGTTTACCCAAATAGATTATCAAAACATCTTGTTACCATGCGTCAGCATAGTGCTTTCATAAAACAAATATGGGAATCCAAGCCATTTCAAGTTTTCAACTCAATAGATAAGACCGTTCTTGGTTTCTTCCTTTTTGAAATAATTTACTGCACTATTGGAAGGTGAAGGAAGTTGGTGACCTGATGATAGAGGAGCCAGCAACCAAAGCCATTCCCTAGGTTGACTTTCACATTGCCTCCATATTCTATACACCAAGCTCGCACAAAAATCCTCTCACAAAACTCAGATATCATTGCATTAATCTAATTATGCAATGCCTTGCAGAGGGTGACGGAATCACGGAACAAGGTGGTGATAACTGACAGGATGTGGGCAAGGCTTCTGTCTTCCACTAATCAGCCAAGCTTTCTCAGTCCCAAAGACATAGAAGAAGCCAAGAAGATCACCAACAATTCTCCTTCAAAGATAAATGAAGACAAGTACGAGGATTTTGATTCTCCTGGACGTGCAAATGACACCACGCATCTTTATCCTGCCCTTCTTTGAGGTATTCTTATTAAGGTCTTTGTTATAGCCTTTTTCATCAGATGTTATTTACTTTATTTGATACTAGAAATAACTCAAAATCAGACAATTACACCAGTTTCCACATCAGAATATTTTATTATCTGTGCATATATATACACATATATATAACCAATTTGTTAATAGATTTATTCAATTTTTCATTTTTAATAAATAAAATCATGTTGTAATATTCGGCTGCTTCTGGATGGACTTACCTGTTCCATTTAGCTCTATTTAAAGCAACGAAAAAAACTCCAATGATTAATATAAGGCCATCGTGAGAAGTGGCAACGGAATCCAAAGGCTTTAAAAAAGTGCCCAGCTATGCAGAAATAAACAATGAAGTTAGATAATAATGGAGTTTGGCAAATTGCTTATTTGCATGCATAGATAGTGGTCCACCTTTGAAACTACAAACTGATCAATATTTGTGTGTTACTTGAGTTGAGTGTACCGCTCATATTCCCCTGACCCATCTACCTTCACATCACTATAATTTTTTGCCAGATTACCACCAGGATCTATTGGATGTATTGCTGATGCGATGGCGTTTATTTGAGGAGCATATGTTCTATTCACTTGAGAAACTCTTTTCTCTCTATTTTTCTCAATAGTAGTTCCTTGGAGTTAGAGAAGTTTTATCGAAGTGTCACTCATATTTTTTTTTTTTTTTTGTTCTCATTTGAGGTTTACTGCCCTAATTAATGCTTTCGTTCTTCATTGTTTCCAAACCTTCTATACCAACCTTACTCAAGATTTTATTTAGGGGCGTTTGATTCGTTGTTATCTTAGTGTTATGTTATGTAGTCTAGATGTCATATAATCTAGATGACATTTTTTGACTAATAATTTTAAATCTAATAGAAGATTATTTAGGGCAATTGACTTCTCTAGATAACATAACATACATAATGTCAAGATAACATTGAACCACACGCCCCGTTAGTCAAGTTTTCTATTTGTTGAGGTTGCGTTACATGTCAAAACATCAATGAGTCAAATCATTGTGGATTCCCAGCTCTTATTGAAAACTTCGATGATTTTTTTCGATAATGACTTTGATGTAGATATAAATAATCTCAGAGATGATGCAGATCTAAGAAATTTTATATTAGAATTTAATTATTTAATTATTAAAAAGGATAATAATTTATTTAAGTATTAAATATGTAGTATTTATCTTTATTAGAATTTAAAGATAGTTTTTAAAAATATTAGCAATTATTTTGTAATTTATTCGGGATAGAATTCTATAAGTAAGTCCCAAGACATTGTAATTAAGGACTTTTGGATGGTTTTAAATAAAATTTTCTCTAGTCTTTTCTTTTTTTGTGTGTTCTCTTTTTCTAATTATCCTTCCCTTACTTCATATTTCCTATATATCAGACTTTCTAAAAGACACATTCTTCGATAAAATTTTTTCGACTTTCTCCTTATTCTCTCAAGCTGACAGAGAGTTAGCTCCTAGAAACTCAGAAAAATTTCAGACAATTATTGATGAGTGGTCATATCTACCCACTAAACTAAACTATCATAGGAGTACCTACATTAGGAAAGTAACTTGCAAGGCTTTCTCGGGAACACACACAAAAATGTGTTGCCTTGTCCCTATGCCATATAGGGGCACAGAAGGGTCGCCTATGTGTGTGCATTTAGTGCTATTGCTGAAGTAAACTTTGCTGGGAGTGAAGTGAGAGCTCTATCGAGGGAGAGCATCGAAGATACTTCATTGAGAGAAGTCCATCAACGAAGATTAGAGCATGTGTGTCCAACCTTCAAAGTTCATCAAAAAAATAAATAAAGAAAAGGAATGGAAATTTGTCATCTTTTTTTTACCTTGGTAGAGAGTGTTAGGTAACGACTCCTATAACTCTTATGTGAACCACTAGAAAGAGCTACTCAAATATCATTTTATGTCAATTAGTTATCACATTAGCTCTTTATATTAACGACGTCTGACTTTTCACGTAACACCTGCAATCATCTATCTTACTATTAGGTCGTAAAAAGTATTTCATTTTTGCTCTTCAGTTGCTATAATTAAAATTTAGGATTCAAACATTCTAAGATTTTTTTACGTTTGTTTTTCATTGATAAGATATTAAGTTTATTAATTTAACTCTTATATTTTTAAATTGCTATCCATATTTTTATTATTTTCATATAAAGCTAATGTACTTAGAATAATAGTTTTCTACAAAAATAAAAATATAAAATTCAAACATGTTTAGATGTAATTAAACATTTGTAATTTGAATCTATTTAATTTTGAACTAGTAATAACCGATTATATATTATTAATTGTATTTTTTATGTAATAATTAATAATTTTGAACGATATTGCTAGCGCGTGTGCTATTTGTTCTTCGCACGTGCTCAAGGCCCATTCTTCTCCAGCCTGCCCCGAGTTTCCAACTGACCACTTGAGTAGTCTTGGGCCGGGCCCACAGCTGCTTCTCTATCAGCCTTTTTATAGTGCTGGACTGCAGCAGATCAGTCCTAAAAGGCCCAGGCCCACAACTTTATCCAGTATAAATTTAATATATATATATATATATATATATATATATATTAATTACATATATAACTTAAATAAATAAATTACATATATATACTGTGTGGTCCTAAAAGTTTACAATTTGGACCTTTATGATTAATTAAGATCTCTAACACGATCAATTTAAATTGTTTTTCAGTGTTTTTGTGACCACGAAAAGAGTTGACTCATAGTTAACGGATGGCCGATTAAAAGATGACTATCCTTTATCAATCATATTTTCTTTGTTAAATAAAATTATCATACGAGATGGATTTCTCTCTTTGATGTGTTATGTTGCTTTCGGACAAAGCACTCTATAAGCATGGTAGTTATTGGTCTAAATTTCATTTGTTAAGTACGTATATTCATCTCAGGGTTAATGACTTGCACCATCTGAGTTTCATGTCAATCGCCACACCCTTGTTGCTGGAAGTTTTAACTATCAATAGACAATGACAAAAAGGTAGCATCTCTTAGCAAATCACTAAAATAGTGACATAAAGATATCTCATATTTTTTATACTGACAAATATTAGAGAACTTTGAAAACAAACAAAAGTCCTGTTTGACGCGATGACCAAAATCAGGATCAAAATGATGCTAGTTAACAACAATAATAATAAATAATTTTTTTAAATTATTTTACATAAATTTTAATATAAAAAAATATTATTTTATTTTACATACTCAATAATTTTTAATAAAAATATCAACTTTATTTTACATCTTAGACCAAAATACTCAATTTAAATATTTTAGTGTAGGATGTGAAATAAAGTAGATATTTTTATTGAAATTTATTGAGTATGTGAAGTAAAATAATATTTTTTTTATATTAGAATTTGTGTAGAATAATTTAAAATTTTATTTATTTATTATTATTATTATTCTTTTTTAAATTAGTACTATTTTGGTCCTCGCGTTAAACAGGACCAAAAGTTTAAGCAATAAAATTCAATATTTTTTGAAATTTTACAAAATTAGCGACTTTTGAAACGATAGTATATTTTTGAAAATCATTAATTTATTTGATACTCAAAGTAGGAAAAATTTTCATTTACATAATTTAGATCTTTTCAAGCGTATAAATTTTTTGAAAGTTGAGTTTTTAATTTAAAATTGAATAAAAATTTTTATAAAATAATATAATTTTAATTAAAACACTAAAGCAATTATGAAACTGAGTTAATGAGTTGAAACATAATTGCCAACCCAAGAGCAGACAGGCAAGCCTGATGCAGAGGTAGTGAAAGAATGGTCCCCCCCAACCCTCCATTTGTCTGTTTCCCGTTCGGACCCTTTCAGCGGATGCGGAGGGCAGGCTCCGAAAAGGATCTCTGGACCCTTGTCTGTACGATCCGCTCGCCCAGCTCGAACACGGTACAGTGGATTTCAGCGCCCAAAGGTGTGGTGGGGTCTTTCTGACACGTGGCGGTGAAAGCGACCTCGTAACGATGCCCCGTAGACTACTTGATTAACGGGCACAGCCTCACAGGGATTTGACTTGGTCTAACTCGATATTTAAGGGATTGGTAATTAAATAAAACTTTTAAATAAATATATTTAACTTTAAAACAAATTGGGTAAATTAAGATCAAAAAGTCATTGTAAATTAATTTTATTTTTTAAAAAATCTTATTTTTGATTTCAGAGACTATAAAAATACTATAATCTTAATTATTCTATTAAAATCTTACTTTTTTTTACTTAATTTTTTAATAAAATATTAAATTTTATCAGTTTTTAATTAGTTTGAGTCATTTACGTATTGTAATAAATCATTATATTTCATTATTATTAGTATTATTTAAAAAACTTAATAAAAATATAAAACTTAAATTTTCTTATTTCTTGATTTTTTTTATTTTGAAATTTTAAAATTATAAAATGTAAATATTAATGTTTTAATTTTATATTCTAAAAATTTAAAAAATTAATAATTGGGTTTAATTTTATAGTATAATAGTAAAAAAACTTAATAATTATATTTTAATTGAGGTTAAACAATAATATTTTTACAGCCTAAAAAATTTAAATTAAAATTAAAAAATATATATATATATTAATTAGATATTATGATACTCATTCTTTAATAGTACTTTATCCCTAAAATCTATATAACACAACAAAATATTTTTTAAGAGCTATTTTATTATGTTTATCTTTATTTGAGAGTCATATGTAATTTGATAATTAGGCTCTAATTATGTTATTTGATAATATTTTAAGATAATCTATAAAATTAACTCTATGCTAAAATGAGACATTATATAAACACTTAAAATTATCTCACTTTGATATGATGCATTTAATTTTAATATTTTACTATTTTCATTCTATTTTTTTTTTTTTGTACTTCTATTTAATAAAAAGGCTGTGTTTTCTAACACATGTAAATACAAAATATAATATGTTAATATAAGTAGATAATAACATGTATGTCAGTGAAACTCTAATTTGCAATACATTATGGTGAGGAAAATGAATAGTGAAAGTTGAATAAACCTTTTTATGACCACCTTTGGCTTAGTCATGAATAAAAATATATATATATATATATATATATAAATAATATGGTATAGATTATGTTAATATGGAGCATTTTAAATAAGGGTTAATCACATAAAAAGGAAAAAAATAAGTATAAATTTACAGAGTTAAAAAAGAAAATTAGAACAATAGTTAGAAACTGTTGTATACATAAAGAAATATATTGTTATAGGATGAGCTAAACAATATAGGGCAGTCAGAGCTATACAACCGAACAATCGCTTATGAGAGAAGTCCAAGAGCGAAAAAACCCTCCTTCTATCATAAATATGGATATTTATAATAGAAATATAGTAGATGGGAACAAATGGATTAGATGAACTTTATTAATGTGAGAGGGACTCTGTGTCATGGATAACTATACAGTCAGCTCATGCCTGTAGTCAACCAACACTTTAATGACAACCATCTCTTCTTAGCCTATGATCTAAACGTCATATCATCTGGACAAGGTTGAGGATCTAGCTAGCAGATGGTCATGAGCCAGGGGTGCCACTTCAAGACATCTATTCAACTGATTTTGTTTGACTGGCCAAGCGACATTCAACCTTATTAACCTAATGTGTTAGGTTTGGCTGACGTTGTGTATTTTGCCTTCAACAGATTATAAAAAGTTTTATATCTTTTCATATCGCTCATGACTTTTTTTAACCAAGGTTATTTCAACACGTAATTATGATCTCTTTTTCTTTTAAATTTAGCTCGTAAAACATATAATTATAAACATTATATACATTAGCACAAATTACAAGTTGAACTACTGAATGAATCAAGCTGCTCCTTCGGAAAAATGAACACGCAAAAAGATTACAAAAGAGAGAGAGCTGCTCAAGGAATATTTCATAAGTATGACAAAAAAAACTTATAAGTCATAATTAGAAAATATATATTGTGATAAAAAAAATTATTTATGACTAACGTGAACCTATACATTAATAAGATTTCTAAAAATAAATTGAAACCCTTTTGTGAGAAAACTTTCCTAGCATTGAGTTGCAATTTCTTATTGTTGATTCTACACAAAATTAAAATTTTATAATTTATCCTACCCAAAAAATTATAATTTAAAATTTTATTTAATTTTATATTTTAATTGAGTGTGCTAGAGAAATCTTTCTACAATATTTAAAATTTTATTAATTAATAATAATATCAAATAAATAAAAATTAAAAAAAAAAAACTTTATAAGGATGTGAGAAGGTGTCTATATTTATTATTAGAGTCAAATAACTTATAGTATGATGTTCAAGAACAAATTTATCACATAGAAGCTAATAGGCATGTGATGTGTGGGATTAAAAAGTGTAGGAAGTGATCAACATAATAGTATTCCTTGGTAATGAAGTTACTCGATTGGATAAGGACTCGTTCTTGGCTGGCTTTTTAATTGGATGGAGAGGTATAACAGTAAATTGTCTCTCATTGAAAAATAAAAATAAATTTCTGATTTATATAAGTGAAATAATAATTTTAAGATATTAATGTGTATTTTGGGAAACAAAATCAGGAGACTCGATATAGATGAGCTAAAGAAAGCAATACTAATTTGATAATTGAGGTCTGGGTCATGACATAATGGAATTAGAGCCAACATCTGTAGTATAATGTGATTCAAGAATGAACTACATGAAAGCTAGTGGATAGTGATGCTTGACACTGAAAAGAGCAAAAAGATCTAAAGGCTTCTAGGTAGAGTGATATGGGATAAACAATCTCACATCAAAAATATGCTCGGCTCGTAATTATTCGATTCAATTTAAGCTTGTTCGTATCGTATCCATTTTGAGAGCTAATTGATGAAGACCTCTAAAGAATTAAAATATTTTTTTAAAACTTAGGTCAACTTATGAAATATCTTAAATACAACAAACATATATTTTATGTATAAATAATAAATAATTATATTAAATTAATCAATATAAATTTATAGTTTAAAAAATAGAGAATAAGTCATATTTGATTTGATCCAATCATAGCTCATGGTTGACTCACTCGAGTCAAGCTAAATACTGATTCGAATATCAAGCAACTATCGATGTTCATGCCATACCACCCTACTTACCCAGGACACGCCTTAAGTTAACAACCAAAAAAATAAAAAAATATTCGAGCAAATTACTAATAAATTTTTATAATTTACCTACAATTATATTTTAGTTCATATTTTTAAGAATCTTACATTTAGGTCCCTAATAAAATGTATAGAATAGGATTAGGTCTCTATTTTACTTTATTTTTATATTCTTATTTTAAATTTTAGGAATTTTAAGTGCAAAATTTAAATAAAAAAAGTTAGGAAACTAAGTAAAATATTTCAGAAAATGTAAACTAAATATTTCGTAGTAACTCTTTTCCTTTTCCTCATACTCCCTCTACCGGCATGCTGCCTCTTCCCCTTCTTTACAACTCAGATGTAATATCTCAATAATAATAATAATAATAATAATAATAATAATAAGTAGAAAACAATACTCCATATATGAGAGGTTGATTAAATATTATTTATTTTTATATCATTTTTAGGGTAAATATCATCCGGGTCCTTGAGTTGGACTATTATTTCATACAAGTCTATAAATTTAAATTGCTTTCAGATAGATCCCTGATATCAATTGGCTCCGTCACGCAGACACACAAATTTAAATTTCTTTCTAATTAGTGGGTTCTAAGGTTTACAATATTTTTTATTTGAATCTTTCTATTAATTGAAGTCTTTGTTAGATTCCATGTGAAATAGATGTTCACTCTCTGAGACCCATGTGAAAGATATTGTATATCTCGGGGATCATTTAGAAAATAATTCAAAATCGTGGACGATAAATAAGAATCCATCCTAAAGGACTCATTAGTAAAAGAATTGAAACTCATGGACCCATGTAAAATAGGAATCCAATATCAAAAACTTGAGTGATTGTTTTTCTTATTTTGTGATATTATTAAATTTAAAAAGTATAACCACAGTTCCTTTCCCGTTACAATGCCCTGGCTCTCGCTCCACACTCTTCTCTCTCACAACACCCTTTCATGACAAATTTTAAACCAGTATATCAGCTCTAAGGACTCCAAAGGTCACAACCTTATCATTGCATCAACACCACCGTATCTAATGTCACAATCTTTCATCAAATTTCATCTTATTGTCTGCTACTCAGTTCTCTAACAGACCAAAAAATGCAAAAACTCCTTAGGTAGACTTTTAATAAAGATTATTGAAGAATGATAACTAAATGCTATCATATCCACTACTGTTGGCCACATAGCTTCGCACACTAGTTAGTGATATAAATTTTTTTTTCCTATTAGAGAGAATTGAAAAAAGAAAGCCACTTAAATTTGCCGTACTACTTCGTTACTTTCACACCTTATGAGATCATCTAAGAGATTTCTCCCTTCTTATAGTTCTCCTCTGCAATCACTTGCGATCATTTCTTTCTTTGTTAGTAAAACCACACCGACTTATTTTAAAAGATTTTCATCAAAACTACATAAATTTTATGCGACTATATATGATTTGATTATTTTAATTTTTTATCATAAATTCTATTTTGTAGGATTTTATTGTGAAATATGAACAATTTTCTCCCTCAACACTCGTATTCTTAGAACAAGCCATCACAATTTAATTTTTGTTTTTTCTTTAAAAAAAGGGTCATCATGCATGACTAGTGACTTTGATTTATTTATGTTTTACTTTGATTTATTTATATTTTTTGGAAGCTTCTTGATTGACAAACCCAAGATATTTAGTACATGCCAATATTCTTATTATTTGCAACAAGGCCATATTTTATTTAAATCTTCATTGATTTTTCATTGATATAGAAATAATTTTCCTTTTTTAAAAAAAAAAGGAATTTAGTATAATGAGGATAAATTCCCTATAGGTTCCATAGTCTAATATAAATTTAAATCAGTTAACATTTTTAAATTTCTTATAGGTTCTTAGAATTTATAAAATATCTCAGTTAGGTCATTCTGATAATTATCCATTGACTACAAAGAAGACGGACTTTTTTATTATAAGATATCTACTATATTCGCATAATGCGTAAAGAAAGGACTCGAAACATATTCTAATGCTTGATAGAATTAAAACAGTAGGGATTGATTTTAAAATGCTTAGAATTATAGGAACCTATAAGAAATTTACCCTACAAAATTGTTAAAAAGTTTGAGTGGGCCCAGCTGAGGGAAGGAAACAGCTCATCAGAAGTGTGAAGGTTATTGCCATGACCTTTCAAGCTTCTACAATATTGATTCTCTGACAAGTTCAAACTTCCACATGGTTCTTCCATGCATAAAATTATGTTTTAGATATAAAACACACTCAAAATTATATGGATTGAATTATTCCAATATGAATGATCGAAGAAGATAGAAAGTAATCGACAAATGATGCTGCAAGAGAAGAGAATTATTGAAGTAAAATGTGACTTCTGACACGCTTCTAAGTCGAATGATAAGTAATAAAAGGGACATAAAAATGAATCATGCCACATCAGAATAGGAGAGGAGTTTCTAAATCATATAAGTAAATAACATAATCTCAAATAATAGAAGTGTTTTTTGAAATATAAACATGAAGATAATAATGAAAAACTCTGTAAAAATTAAGCTCCAATTCGAGCTGAAAAAATAATGAGATGGGTGACCTCATAAGAAATATTCATGCCACACAATTCCCTAAAATCAAAGTAAATAATATCTTTTCAAACGTGACATTCATTCGTTCGCCTTGATTATATATTTTATGCGACATGTAAATTTTAATTTGAGTTAACTTAATTAAAATTAAAATAATTTATACTTAAATTTTAATATTCAACTAACAATAATATTTTTTAAAAAAAATTACTTCGTTTCATGTTCTATAAATATCTAAAAATAAGCTAAAGTTATTTTAAATTTTTTTAATTAAATCAAAAAATTATTTTAATCTGGTCAAAATTATCTGGCTAAATAAAAGCACCTAAATAATTAAGATCATTTTGAAGTTAAATCAATTAAATAGTTAACTCTGCATTAATTAATTAAGTTTTAATATGATATGTTGAAAGAAACAAGCCCTAAAAGGATAAATATAATTTTTTTATTCAGTTTTTTTAATTAAAAGTATGTGGTAATTATTTATATATCACCTCAATTTGTAACATAGTTTATAGTTTATGTATTATTTTTAAAGGATAATTACCTACATGCCACACCATTTAGTTTTATTATGTATTACCCATCCATTCTTAGTTAATTACGCTATGCACACTCAAAACATTATAAAATCTTACATTCACATACTTGAGTTAAAACTCAATTAAAATCTATTTGAAAAAAAAATATTAGTAAATCATTAAAATTATATTTTTACTCTTAATGGTACATATTTTTTTTCTTTCTCAATGCCACACTAAAGCACTAATTTGTCCTAAAATCAATTCACGTCGCAAATGTCTCATTCCCTTGCCACCACCTAAACATCAAAATTCTAAGATTTTCACTCAAAATATATTTAAATATTCTTAAAATAATATGATGAATGACTCAGATTTTTTTGTAACCTAACTATAATTAGATTATTAAAAAATTATAATTACTCATTATAATATAAACAAGTTAAAATATATGTATGTAAGATTTTGTAATATTTTGAGTGTGCATAGCGTAATTAACTAAAAATGGATGAATAATATATAAATAAAGCTAAATGGTGTGGCATTTAGGTAATTATTCTTATTTTTAAACATCATATTATATGACTAATAACATCTAAATTTTTTTAAGAAATATTAAATATTGTTAAAAAATGAATATAGAATTTTTGATGGAATACATAAAAAATTAGCCCTATAGTAATACCAAATATTTTTGAGGCATATAAAAATATTAAAAAATGTAATGGTGTGTGAAATATAAAATTTAAAATTTATATATAAGTAAAAAGAAGTTTTTATTTTTATGCAAGATGCATGTTCATAATGAAAAATAATTTTAAGATATATTGTATTAATTTGTCACCTAAAACTTATGCCTATTTTTTATGAAAAACTTTTTATATTAAAATTATCAAGTGTACTTTTATAAATAAATATAAAAAATTAAAAAAATTTCCTTGTACCTCTTTAATTTTGACCAAGTCTTTTCTCAATGGCCAATTTAGGAAAAAAAAAAAAAAAAAAAAAACCCCC
>JAEMOT010000750.1:657263-678119 GCA_019297695.1 Apostasia ramifera
ATTAATATTTAAATTCTAATATATATTTTTATTTTTTACTGTAAACACATCAATTTTCTTATTTCAATTAAAAATTATAGTCATGTAGATTTAAATTCGGCACCCTAATTGAAAATTTTAATTAGGTTAAATAAATTAAAATACATAAATTCATAAATATTTAAATTGCTATTTATATAAATTAATTTATTTATAGTATTTAATTAATATATTAATAATATAGTTAAGATCAAGGCCAATTTAGAAATGTGAAGTTCACCATTAAAGAATATAGTGTGAAATATGTGAAATGCGTAAAATTTAAATGAATATAGTGTGATAGTGGTAATATTTATGAATTGATGGTGAAATACGTCATTTTGTATAAATTTTATGTCCAGTATATAAAAATCCTTTTTTTGTTTCATTTTTCTCACATTTTTTATGATAATATTATTTTTTAGCAATATTTCATTGTCATAAAAAAAAGATGAATTATTACTCACATGCATGCATTTCTTTGTGACAAATTCATTTTTGGGACAATTACATCTGTAACCATGAAATTTTCATTATTACTCATTCACTCTCTAAATATAATTAGATCTATCACTCAAATTTCAGTAAGTACCCATTACGGTATACATTTTATTTGAGATAACAAATATAAAATAATTATAATTATTAATCAAAATTTAAAATAACATAAATATATATATATATATATATATATTCATTTTTGATAGTTAAATGAATAATAAAAAATAATTTTAGGATTGACATACACAAATTTTCTTATTTTTTCAAGACATATTTGTCACAAGTAAAAACAAGAATTAATGAAACCAAAATGATATGTGCCATAGAAGCCAATATGTATAAATAAAGATGGAGATAGATATTCATGTATTTAATTATTTTATTTACTAAATATATCATCAACAACTATTTATAATTTAGTATGATTTATATATATATATATATATATCAGTCCTAAAATTATTTTTATTATTTGCTTAACATGAAATATAAACAATATTTATATCTAGCCTCTTCTAAAATTTACATCTATAATCATAAAAGATATATTAATTGTACTTTTTAAATTATTATTTGGGATGAAATATATTAATATTTATTTTTAAATTGAAGATAAAAATATACATTATCCATTTTTAGACCTAAAAAATATAACTTTTCATGTTTGAGAATTAAACATATGGAAAGACTAAGCCAACGGGCATATGAAATTAACTAATTATCCTTAAATTTTAATTAACATGTATTTACTGAATAGTGTCGTATCATATGATTTAAGCTATTAAACTTAATCCAAAAAATCATAATTTTAAAAATTTAGCATATGATTTAAAAAAAATAAATTATTGATAAGTTCTTATAGTTTATCTATAATTATATTTTTTTTTCTCTTTGGTCTATGAATCAAACTGTAGGGATCAATTAGATCTCTAGTTTGAATTTTAGGGACCTAAGTGAAAGATTTCAAAAAATATAATAGACCTAATTGAAGGATTTTAAAATATAAACTTAGGTATAATTATTAATAAAGGGTAGGGACCTATTAGTAATCTGCCTTGGAAATTTCCCCACCAATTCTCCTCTCTCTCTTTCTCCTTTTAGCTGACCCAGCTTTTGCAGCTTTCTTGCTCTCTAAGGAGGTCCAAAAATTAGAAACGTACGGCCTCATTATGCATATAATATTATAATTATCTTAATTTGATCTTATAAATTAAATGCTAATCATCATCCTTTCATTTTACATAATTTTTTTTTTAATTTTGATTATATCATACAATTAATACAGTTATTTTTAAAAATACTGTTAAAACAATAAAATATATATACTATTAGATAATTTTCAAAAACTATATAATTAACATAACATGCAACTTCTCCACCAAATGAAAAAAAAAATTTAAATTTCAATTATAATTACTACCACAGGAAACTTTATCTTGAAATATATTTTTTTAAAAAGTTATAACTCTTTCAAAATAATTTAATTAATATATATGTATTTAGATTTATATAATGTATATACAGAATATAAAGAAAATACGTAAATGATGTATGTTTATACTATTAGGACGTATTTTTAAAGCAAATGAATGCTAATTATTATAAGGTCGATAACATAAATTTAGATTTGATGCTGAGTCGCTCGAACTCGATCAAATTGATGATCATTAATGAGTGATATTTACAAACATAGATCAAGAGATTAATTAAAAAAAGTCAAATCACCAGCATTAACCTAAGTAAAACTTTCAAACCCCCAATGCCTAACAAGAACAAGAAGATGAGATTAGATTATTGAAAGAAGCAGCCAGCTATGAGTAGTTGTTCGCCCAAAGAGCTGTTAGGGTTTGCTGCGAGCAAGAAGCTGAGAAGCTGCCGAGAAGATCACTCCAGTAGCTGTATCCATCCTCAAACAAGAATGGGTCGCCGGGGAAGAAGAAGAGCTCGTCTGACACCGCCGGGGAAAGCAGGTACTCTCCGGATCCAACAGTGGCCGGAAGCTCATGCGGCAGCTCCGGTGGGAGCTGGTAAGGCTCGAATGCGTAGCAGAGAGTCGAGTCCGGCAGAGCGGGGAGCAAAGCTTCGGCTTTTACCCGTGGGGGGTTCGCCGGCGCAGGAGATGCCGGCGAGGGAGGTTGATAATGCAAGCTGGTGACAGGTCGAGCGGTCTCTCCGGCGGCGATGATCTTCTTCTTCAGCTTCGTGTTCCAGTAGTTCTTGACATCGTTGTCGGTTCTTCCGGGGAGTTTGGAGGCGATGACGGACCATCTGGGGTTGGATCCGATAATGAATTGACGAAGAGAGAAGAAGATGTGATGCGAGTTCATTAATTTTTAAGCGATCGATACGATGATCAGTACCTGCTGCCAATGCTTTTGTAGAGAGAGAAAATGATGGAGTCTTCTTCCTCGGTGAAGCCTCCGTGTTTGATGTCCGGCCGGAGGTAGTTCAGCCACCGGAGGCGGCAGCTTTTCCCGCATCGTTTAAGCCCTTCAATGGCGAAGAGAACCATTTAGGTCGACGGTTAATAGATTAGGAATATTCACGCTCCAATTGCAGAAGAGGAAAGGAGAATAAAAACCTGCTTTTTGGGGCAGGGCGATCCAGTTGCCGCCGGTGCCGTGGAGCTGGACGTAGCGGCGGAGGGCGGCGTCCTCCTCCGGCGACCATGGGCCCCGCTTGACGTTGGCTTTATCGCAGCACGGAGCTCGCCCCATCCCCTCCCTGTTCTTCGGGAAGCTGAGATATCCACTGATGTGTAGCTTCGAGCTACTGTGAGCTGAAAAACACAGAGACAGAGAGAGACAGAGAGAGAGAGAGTTAGAAGTTGAAAGGGCCATTGAGGTTGATCCGGTTGAGGGCTTATATAGAAGAAGCTCTCTCTCTCTCTCTTTTTCTTCCTCATCCCTTCTCTCTCTTCATGATCTCTCTCTCTCTCTCTCTTCTCTATGTGTGATCGCAGCTGCGGCTCTGGGTGGAACGCTTGACCGAGTAAAGAAAAGGAGAGGTTTTGCCGAGAAGAAAAAGGAAAAAGCTGAGTTTTTTGCCATTTCTCACTTGAAAGCCTTTTAAGCAGGAAGAAAGTTAAAAACTGTTCCTTTTTTCAGTAAAACAGGGGAGAGGACCAGCACTCCTCTCTAATCCAAGAAACAGACTCCATTATTAAAATAACATAATTTCAAAATAAAAATTAAATTAACAAAATTTAATTTAAAATTTTAATCAATCGAATTGTGATTTTCCTATTAAAAATTATTACTTTCTTTTTTATACAATTTTTTTATACTACATCATGAAAATTATATTCTAGTATTAGTGATTGTGAGACAAGTGTGTGCTATTACATAAGAAAATTTGAATAATATATTAGTAAAAATATTTATTTTAATTTATTAAATTTGAGTTTGCTTTAAGTCCGTATATTTTTGCTTTGATTATGAAAGTCATGACTGGACATATCCAAGATGAAGTGCCTTGATGTATGCTCTTCGCAGATGATATTGTCCTTATTGAGAAAACTAAAGATAGAGGGAGCTAAAGCGAAACTAGAGCTTTGGAGGAATGCTCTAGAATCTAAAGGTTTTCATCTCAGTAGATCAAAAACTGAATATATGGAGTACACATTTAGTCAAGAAAGAAATACTTATATTGGAGATGTGACAATTGGTAATCAAATTGTCAAGAAGAGTGAGCACTTTAGATACCTTGAATCAATTATACAAAATGATGGTGAAATAGATAATGATGTTATTAGCAGGATTTAAGCAGGATGAGTAAAATGGAGAAATGCTTCTGATGTGTTGTGCGATAGAAAAATCTCATCCAGAATTAAAGATAAATTTTATAAAACTGTAGTAAGACCAGCGATGATATATGGTGCTGAATGCTGGCCTGCAAAAAGAAAACATACAAATAAAATAAATATTGCAGAAATGAGGATGTTAAGGTGGATGTGTGGATATACACGAAAGGATAGAATGAGAAATGAGTATATCCGAAAAAAAGTTAGTGTTGCACCAATTAAGGATAAACTTAGAGAAAGTCGGCTTAGATGGTTTAGACATCTAAATCATAGGCTGATTGAAGCTCCAGTTCGAAAAATTGAGTTATTAAATTTTGCTCATGTACAAAGAGAAAGAGGGAGACCAAAGAAGACATAACAAGAAACTATAAGGAGTGATCTTAGTTACTTAAATTTAGATAAGAATTTGGTAACTGATAGAGCGCTATAGAAACAAAAAATTCATGTAGCCGACCCCACCTAATGGGATTAAGGCTTGGTTGTTGTTGTTGTTGTTATTAAATTTGAGTTTAATATGTAATTTCAAAATTTAATTAATACAATTTACTTTCTATTAATAATTAGTTTTAAACAAAAGACTACGACACTTTAATGGATCCTATTATAAAAAATATTTATATGATTTTAATACAATTATAAGGTTAAATTTATGACTTTATTATGTATCATTTTATGTAAATACGTTATCAAGCATATGATTTTCATAAGATTTTAGATTGTTAGTTAAAAAATTGAATATTTTGACTAACCGAATTAAAATTTTATTTTAATTCTTCTGAATCAGCCAGCCTTAAGCCAGGTTCACGATGGGCAGTAGTTATACATTTGGGGTTCGACTCGAGTCCGTTTTTTAAATTTCACATCGGTTAAATTATTCATGATAAGTCTAATATTATCTTTAATTCTTTTCAAATGTTCGTGCATTATCTCAACATCTACGTTATCTCTAAATTATTATTTATTAAATTCATTATCATTATATTAAAAAATAACATTTATATTATGTCATTTTAGAATCATAATATTATAACATTTTATGAAATTATCTAAATATATTTCACATCAAATTAAATAATATAACACGACATTATAATAATATTAAACTAAATACCACAGAAAATTTTCAAATTGTGCAATTTAATTTAATTTAATTTAATAATGAAAAAAATAATATTATGAATTAAAATTTAAATATATTATTATAAATTAATTTTTAACTTAAAATAGGGCAATTTTTCAAGCGAAATGAAAATTATAATATCAAAAAATACTCCTTTCCCTCACACAAAATGTCTACTAGCTTGAGTTGAATCTGAAATTAAAAAAAAATGTTATAAATATTTTAAAAACAATATTGTAATAAATCATGCCAGCATTACACGATTAAAAATAAACTATATAAATAACGAATATATAATTTTTATGGGAAAATAAAATGTGGAAAACGTTAAGAATAAAATAATTCCCAATGAATTGTAAAAAAAATTAATGAAATATCTTTTATATTTGCAACGACCAAGTCAACCGGTGCAGGTCTGCTGGTTTCCTGTTCACACTTCACGCGATGTGTGCTGGGTGAAACGTGGGTGTAGATGTAGTTTTTTTTATTATTTATTATTAGTTTTATTTATTTATTTATTTTATGGAAATTTTTTATTTCTTTTTGAAAAGGGTGTAGATGTAGATTGCAATAAGTAGAATAATGAGAAGATCTTAGAACTCATGCAAACCCGCATAGAGACATTATCGTTAAGCAGATTATAAATATTTTACTTTCATTCTCTTTTTGTAAGGTTACGCATATATCATGTAACGTAAATAATGCAGCCGACTTTTTGGCTCATTATGCTAAAGAGAGATATGCCTCTTCCCGTAGCTTTTTGCAACATCCTCAAAGAGGATGCTGGTTGACTTCTTTACTATTTGTAATATTATTTTAATTTAATGTTATGGCTTGCCATCTTTCAAAAAAAAAATAAGTAGAATAATCATCGAAGTTTGATAGTTTTAGAATTATTTTTGTAATATTTTGTAATCTAAATACAGAAGTATTACTCGCTTTATTTTATTTTTTGATAAAATCCGCTTTAGTTTTAGAAAGCTACGTGGCTTGGTGTCACTCATCCCAATACTACTCCATCCCAAATATGATATATACGTATATATTTATACTCGTTATCACAAATATGCACCAGGTGTTAATTTGAGTAGACTGTGTACACTACAAAATTTTATGTCATTAGTCTCATAATTTTTCTCTAAAGATATTTTTATTTTTTGAGATTACGTTAATTATTTATACAACTTATAATCTTCCCATTCTCTATGTGAGATAATTCATTCTTATATTCTTCTCACAACTTTTTATCGATCTAGAAGCTTGCTGAAAGCCGCACTTTATCTCAATAATTTTTTCCTCTTAGTACATCACCCGACAATCATTCTTTATCCTCTTTACCCATGAGAGTCACAAGTTTGATTGAAACTGATTCGAAAAAACTACTGAATTTTAATTTCTGCTGAAATTTAATATTTTTGAGCTCAGATGAAACTATCTAAAGTAGGCAGAAACTCATTTTTTTTTTCCAAAAAATAATATACAGTAATTATCATTAATAAATTTAATTTAATTCTATAAAATTTAAATAATTTATAAAAAAATTAAAACTGTTGATGCCAAATCTGTCGAAACTGATACTCCTATCTTGTAACTAAAACTGAAACTAAATTTTAAAATTATAATAATAAGAATAATAAATCTTCTTATTACATTCATCAAAAAAATGTTACATAACAATAATAATAATAATAATAAACTCATTAATTAAGAAATTTTTATTTGTCTAGTCCTGCAAAAAAAATGTTTAAAGTATTAAATTTAAGAAGCACAAAACCTAAATTGCTATTCTACAAAATTATAAACTAAAAAAAATAAGAAAAATGACTAAATCATAAATAAATAGGAGAATTACATATATCACCCAAAAAAAATAACTTTTTACTTATTTAACTCACAAAATTAAATGTTTATTTACAAAATGCAACTTTTCATATTGATGAAATAGTTAAATCTTTCTATCCCTTAACAAGGTGAACTGTTTGATTTTCTTCAGTTTAATGGAAAGGGTGAATTTTGTAATTAAATATTAAAAATATGAAATAATATGTGTAAATATTAAATTTTGGAGTTAAATGAGTAAATAAAAAAACTTCCTTAGTACTCACATATGTAATTCAATCTAAGCCCATGAGATGGACCCTTGATTTTACATAGGTCCACAAAAATAAAAATATATCATCTGAATTTCTCCGTCCAAATTTTTTTTTTCACGTGAACCTTTTTAATAAAAATACATATTTAATATTAAAAATTACTATTATAGCTAGGTTGGCACAACCCGTGCAAAGATTTGATTATTTTTTCGTTAAAATTTAACAATAGTTACAATTATTATTTTAAAAATGTTCGCCTGTGACTAATGGTGAGAGTTTAGCTTGAAGATCAATAGTGGCCTGATAGTTCGGATCGACATTTAGTTAGAATCAAATTTGACTCGAGTTTACTGAGTTGATCTATGAGCCATAGTTATATCGGATCGACTTGACTCTTGATCCCTATTATTTTAAATATAAATAATATATTCAGTAATTTATTATAATTATTTTATACTAGTACATAAATATGTGTTACTTTTGGTTATGATATTTATTAGGCAATTTTGTGGGTATCATTAGCCCAATTTCAAATTCTAATAAAAATAATTTTTTTAAAGTAATTTCAATTTTTGGAGCGCTTGAATTGGCTCAGTCAAGGCACAAGCTAGCTCGAAACTGAAACGAGGCAGATTGAACTTGAATTGAATTGAGATAAGCCCATACCTGACTCTACTCGAACTCAGATCATTCTCACCTGTATCCATAACTCATAATTCTACAGAAATCCAATTGTGCTCAGACATTGAAGCAAATTCTTCTCCTATAAATAGATTCAATAAAAGTGCATTAATAATAAAACTCAAAATATAACACACATAAATGAACAACAAACATTATCTAAAAAATATGAATATTTTAGGGTATGCGTGCTCGAATCCAGCCCAAAGTCTACTCGAGTCAAAAGGTTCAGTTCAAGACTTGTTGCTTAGACCATTGTGTTTCTAAATCGGGTTAGATCAGATTGGGTAGATCCCCTAGCCTGTGCCTAGGGGTAAGAGTATTTGAAGATCGATAGTCGCTCGATATTTAGATCGACATTTAGTTCAAATTGAGTTCAACTCTATCTTATTACTTAGCCACGAGCTATAATTAGAACAGATCAGACTTGGCGTGTTCTTTGACTTAATATAATCAATTATTATTGTATATTTATCAGTTAACCCGTTTTCAAATCGAAACAAAATTCGGCTTGATTAAGATATGAGCCAGCTTAAACTCAAATCAAATTGAGACAAAAATAGCATCTAATTTAGCTTGAATTCAGATTATTCTCACGTCTACTTGTGACTAAATATGAAAATGCTGTAGATTTCAAAGTACATAATTAAATATTTCATTAATTTTATGCAATTTTTAGAAAACTGAGTCCACAAACATGATTTAATGCATGATCTGAATTGAGATTATTGAATAGAACTGCTGAATAATCTTGCCAAATTAATATATATATATATATATTCTAATTTTTATCTTTAATATTTTATTTATTTGGCTGACTTTTGTATTGAATTTTGAAGAGCCAGCTGGGAATAGAGGAGATTGATTCATCACATTTGCTTGATGAAAGTTGAAAATTAAATAATAATAATAAGAATAATAATAATAATAAAGCAAGTTGAATTCACCATCTAGTTAGATTTTTGTAAATTAAAAATATGGTAAATTAAGTTTTGGTCCTTAGATTTTGGATAATCTTCACATGCAGGTCTGTATTTTTTAAATCATTTCATATGAGTCCTCTCGTTAAATTTTCTCTCTCTCTCTTTTCTTCTCTCCGGGTTTTCTTCCTCTCTTAATCAGACTCCGTCTCTCTCGAAAGAGAGAGATTGGAGAGTAGAAATGGAGTGAGGGGGAGAAGAGAAAGAGAAGCTAATGAGAGGAGAAATTAATGAAAAAAAATTAAAGTAGATGCGTTTTCTTAGAAATTATTACATCATTGATAAAAATCTATATGTGTGATCAAATTCGGTGGAAAAATCATTGCTTAAGGACCTACGCGTAACTAATCTTTTTCAAAAATTTGCGGAAGTAATCTTTCCGATTATCTTCGCATATAAATTGTGAGATTATCTTCTTTCAAAATCCAATTCGTAATAATTGCACCCACTTACTATGAAATGACTAAAAATTATAGTAGTAATTTTTTTTTGTCAATTTCAATTAGCTTAAAATGAAATTAAAAAACTTGATGAAAAATTAAGTTAATAAGAAACTAACTATTCAAAAGAAAAAAAAAATGAAATTCTAAAGAAATTCACCCTCAATCTTATAGACCCATCACATATTTACCAAAATTATACATCAAAATTGCTTAATTTTTAGTCAAATTTAACCATAGTCAAATTATTTTTTGTATTGTATACATGAAAGACAAATTCAAGTTAGGTTAATTTGAGAAAATTACATCCTTACATTCAAAATTTGTTGAAATATTAACACTAATATTATAAATTATTTTGTAAATTACTAAGCTTTAGACTTATATTCTAATTACTAATAAGTCTTAAAAAAATTTTATTTAAGTCCTCTTTGATTATCTTAAAAAAAAAGTCCTCTTTGATCACGTCTTTTAATATTTTGGCCCAAGGAATTTAACCATTTAATATTGGGGGCCTATTTGACATTTTTCATTTTTTTTTTTTATCCTTGAGCGTCTCATTATTTTGAAGAAATAATTAATCATATACCACCAAAAACTTTAAATATTATCTGAGAATAAAAATATAATATTTAAAATTTTGAATAATATATATATAAATTCTCCTATTTCGACAAGTTAACGGTTGATCGATTTTGATACCCAAAATAGCCTTCTTCGTGACACCTTGCTAGCGTTCATCGCCGTCAGGCAGCAACATAACTCGTCGGAGGGTATCTCTAGTGACCTAATCGAAGTGCACTGCCAAGAAAGTTCATTGATTAGTCTAAGGCCCTGTTTGGTGGAAGGATCAAAATCAGGATTAAAATAGTACTAATTTAAAAAATAATAATAGTAATAATAAATAAATCTTTATTATATTTTATACAAATTATAATAAATTTTTATTATATTTTATTGAAAATAATCAAGTATATGAAATAAAATAGTATTTTTATATTAAAATTTATGTAAAATTTTATTAAAATTTATTTATTTATTATTATTATTTTAAACTAGTATTATTTTGGTTATCACTTAGAATATTATTTTTTTGTTAAATTTATTATTTGTGAAACTCACTGATCAATTCTTCTTGATATCGATTCATGAAATAACGCGGATCCATTACAACAATGCAAAAGTTCAATAACAAATTTTGTTGATATCGAACTAAATGTACTATGAAGTCTAAAAAATAAAAATAAAAATAAAAATAAAAATGAAAGGTTAATATGTTACACTACATTTATGCATTAAAAACATGCAACTTCTTTGTAATGCATGAGAGCCGAACACACGGTTGATATCAAATTTATCAATTTTCAATATTGATCAAAAAATTAAGTTGTTAGCATTGAATAATATAAAATAAATAAATAAAAATCTTGAAAATCAAATTTCAGCTCAATGATCAAACTGTGCAATTAATTATATATTGGAGAATTAAACATACTAATTCAATTATATATGTTTCTTCTCCTTTATCATTCCATTGCATCACTCATTTTTTATTTTGACTTCTAAATTGGCTTAAAAAGGAATTCAATCCATTTCACGAGTAAATTGAAATGAAGTGATGTGTAGCATCCCACGATTTAAATGCACAGATATTGTATGACGCTTATAGCCGAAGAGAACGAAGAGTGATCACAGGGTGATCAGCAAAGTGCAGCTTCTAGCAGGCTTTTAGGTTGATAAAAAATGATGAGAAGGACATAAAAATGAATCATCGTTTATCAAAAAGGGGCAAGATCCTAAGCTGTATAAGTAGATAACGTGATCTCAAATAATAGAAATATCTTTTGAGACAAAAATATAAAACTAATGATAAAAAATTCTGTAATTAAGCGTGCTTGAGCTCAATTACCTAAAACTAAAATAGATAATATCTATATAAATTAAACACACTAAAAAAATACACCTACCACCAAATAGACAAATAATTACAAATTTACCCCCAACAAAATCACATATAAAAAAAAAAGCTTAATTTTTAGTCAAAATTAAACTCTAGTCAAATTATTTAACTAATTAAATTGTATTTTTAAATCAATATCATCATTATAAAATATATTAAAGACAAGTTCAAGTTAGGTTAATTTGAGAAAATACACAAACATTCAAGAAATGTTGCAATATTTGACAATGATAAGATAACAAAATTTAATTAGAACATATAATTTAATAATCATGCACACATTTGTTGCTTAGCAAAAGCCTGTCTGGATAGTATTGGTTGACTTTGAAGATTTTTTTGATAAAATTGCAAGTAGGGGCATCTAATTTAACTTATCTGTTGCATGTTGTGCTTGACTAAAAAAGTCAAACAATATTGTTGAAGTCAACGCATGCATGCTCCAATTCCTTGTGTCTTAAGGCTTTACAACAACAATTCAAAACTTAATTAAACTAAGTTTTAGGATCCCGCGAACTAACAAATTAGATTTTCGTCGGTCTTTCCCCCTCCAACAGTCGGGGATTTATTTTAGGAGGTGCTTGGATCGATGCTATTATGATATTACATCACATTTTGTAAATGTTATGACGTATAGATGTTATTTTTTGATTAGCAGTTCTGTAATTTTTAAGAAGTTTATCAAAAAAATTTATCAAATTAAATAATTATTTTTTTCAAATAAAGTAATTATATAATATTGAAATAATATTAAACCAAGTACTTTTACTTTAATAATCTTCTAGCACGAGTATTCTAATAAATAATTTTATGATTTCAAGCGTGGGTGAAAGCCTTGATTGTCAGATTTGGTTGACCGAAATCCTTGAACATGGTATTTAGTGGAATACATTAGTTATTTAAGGCTGTTAATTTTGCTCGAAGATCGTTTGAAAATTGAATTGGATTTTGGACTCAATTCAAACGAGCTTACTAGCAGCCATTCTTAAGACTTTAAATTTTTATCAATCTAATCCTGAGCTAATATGGGATCGGATTAAGACGGCTCAAAATTAGATTGATTAAAAAAATAAAAAATAAGGCAAATTATGCTTAGGCCTCTGAGTTTAACGCTTAATATCGCACAGGTTCACGTTTTTAAAATTATAACATCGGGATCTCTGAGTTTTAATAAATTATCAAATGGGTCCTTTTCTATTTTTTAATATTAATTACCGTTTTACCCCTGCCCCTCTCTCTCTCCTCCTGATCCGACGCGCTCGCGGGCAGCGGCTGCGGGCGGCCGCGTGGCCTGCGCGCATGCGCGGGATAAGGAGGAGAGGGACAGGCCGCGCGGCCAGCGCTTGTGTGCGTGATCGAGAGGAG
The DNA here is from genome assembly GCA_019297695.1 of Apostasia ramifera. Taxonomy (NCBI): domain Eukaryota; kingdom Viridiplantae; phylum Streptophyta; class Magnoliopsida; order Asparagales; family Orchidaceae; genus Apostasia; species Apostasia ramifera. Next base: position 670,221 of record JAEMOT010000750.1, read on the forward strand.
ACAGAGAAGGGCAGGAGTAAAACGGTAATTTTAAAAAAAATTAATAATAAAAAATTAAAAAAAAAACTCATTTGATAAATTTATTAAAACTCAGAGACCGGGGAATATTATGTATATATTAAGCGTTAAACTCAAGAACTTGGGCGTAATTTGCCCTAAAAAATATTATGTATATACATATTGCATTATTTATTGTGTTTTGTTTTTACAATAATAATCTTATGGAAAGCTTTATTAGATTCTCCTTCAAAAATTTTATTTAAACTGTGTTTATTGATTTTCTCTATTTTTATTTTTAGATATTAGATCATGATAAATGGTCATAATTTAAATTGATTGAATGAAATATTTATACATAAAATTTGGCTAAAAAATAAAAATTAATCGAAAGTCTAATTGATTTTGGTTCAAATCAAGCTTGAGTACTTGATAACAATTGGGCCAGACCTAGCTTAAATCAAAATTGAATTGAATTCTTCTCGTTTATTCTTTAGATCAAATCAAGTTTTAATTAAAAACATTCGATTCAATCTTGAGTTGAGGTAAGATTGGCTCTAGATTGGTTCATTAATAGTTCTAATTATTACATGCTTGCCATTAAAATTTAACTATTTTACATATTGACACTCAAATTTTTAGTATTAAATATTATTCACAAAAATTATATAAAAATCACAACTCATGCATAAAATTGCGACATGTATATAATAAGATTGTAATTTTTATAATTATATAATATTAAAAATTTGAATATCAAATATATAAAATAGCTAAGTTTTAGTGACATAAATGTAATTGTCGCTTAAAATAATCTGTAGTGTTACGTACATGTCCTTACGTTCTACAACGTGACTAAATCTTGCCACATCTTCAATGTGATTAAACTGTTACTTTCAGAATTTAATATTTACCCTTGTTAAAGTCGATACGTGACATTTATGTGAACCCTAGTTGTTTCAACTAACAGAGATCATCGAGTTACTTTTTCTTTTGAGCTTCTAGTAATGATTTGCTTCTAGCATTCATTGTTAGATTACAAATCTTCGTTCGTTTCCTTCTTAATTTCTGTCTAATTTTCTCAAAATATCACCATGAAAGAAGATTCTTGCTGGAAGAAAGATGTTGAAGGTCCAAAAACTTTGTACTTAAAAGTGAGCACGACAGTAACTTTCATGCATAAATTCACTCATCATTACATGTATAAATACACGTAAACGTCCCCATTATATATGCGAGGGATTAGATCTCGAGTTTTCGATTCTCACTGTAAAGCTCAAGGCTTCAAATGTTGCACTCTACCTCTTTGAATGGTGAATTCTTCAAGTTACTTGTAACTCAATGTTGTGTTTTTTATTTTGGCCCTAAATTGAACTCTTCCTCTTTGAATGGTGAATTTTTCAAGTTGCTTACAACACGACATTGTAATTTTTTCCAGTTGAGTTTTCCACGTTAAAACCAATTTCTCATTCTTTTTCTTCTCTATTTCTTTGTTAAGATGTTAATGCCCATCTAGAAGAACAACACTCGTAGTCTCGTTATTTCGTTCTTGAATTACGTACAATCTATGCAAGACGGTAATGTTTTTTTTTTTGTTACGTATTTTAATATCAGGAAAGGCTTATTGTGGAACTAATCTGAAAACCACTTAAAGTACTCCAAATGGCCCAGGCCCATTAAAATTAAAAGATTTGAAAAGCCCATGGTCCATTTAAATTAATTTAAAGCCCAAGGCCCATTAATAAGAAAACTTAGTATGATCTCCAAAAATCAAATCCTGCTTTTGTTCCCATTAGAATATATGTTACAAAACTAAGAAAACAAAAAAAATTGATAGTAGTTACCAAAATGTTTCTAAGCTACTCTAAAACCAAACTCGGCTTGTGTTTAGCTCCAATTTATTCCATTTTTTGTTATAGTTTTGCAAAGTTTTTTTTATAGGTTTCATCAAAATTATTGTGGACGTCACAAATAATATATTTATGAGCTCGGAAAGTTATACATTGATGAGTCGAGAGATTTCTGATGAACTTTTGCCAACTTACTATGAAGTTGTTAAGAGTTTTTTGCTTTGAGTTTTTATTTATTTGCTCTAAAATGATTTATTTAGTATTGTTTCTTATGATTATGATTTGTTTAAAACTAATAATTAATTAATTTGATAAATTGAACACATAATAGAACAGTTTTATGTATCTAACAAAATCTTAGTAATTTAACCCTAATGTGTCCAATTAATCAACACAAGTGCATGAAATTGAGTTGGCGTTCAATAGTCAACCTATGAGAAATGGCAAAACGAGTCAGGTTCCGGTCAAACTCGTATCCGACCGGCACGAATAGTCTCAACCTGAACCCAACACATTTATTAAATTGGTCAAAATTTATTACCCGAATCTTACCCGATTAATAAATCAGTCGGATTGGCGGGTTGACCCGATCCATTTATAGAGTATTTTTAATATATGCCCAACCCAAACCCAAATCCGACCCTTTAATAAACGGGTAAAAATTCATGACCCATACCCGAAATTTATGAGTTGGATTCACGGGTCGAATCATATATTACCACCCCTAATCTATCTTCACTACATTTGATCACGAATGATAGCGTACTCATATCTCGTATAGACCTATATGAAAATCATTCATAGTATTTTTCTAGATTATTGATCATATACAAGGGATCAGCCTCACAAAGAATTTCGATGATGGACGAATTTTCAATGTCGAAATATTTTATTTGTCGGTTTTGCTCATCATGAGTTCTAACATTTGAAAAACTTTCGAGGTCGAGACCTTTTGTAAAAATTTTGAATTCCTAAATATTTTATTTCCCCGTTTTCTCACACCTATTCAAAAGATAAAATGAATGAAATAATATAAATATAGTTTTAGGAAATAAATTAGGAGAAATTACTAATAAGTTCCTTTAATTTACTCATAATTATACTTTAATTTATATTTTTTAAAAAATCTTTATTTAGGGCCTTAAAATTTTTTGAAATTCTTTACTTAGGTCTTTAAAATTTAAAACAAAGATCTAAAATTAAAGCAAAACAAAAACCTTATAGATCCCAATAGTTTTTTATTTAGGGATCTAAATGAAAAATTTGAAAACCAAAATATAAATATAAGTAAACTATAGAAATGTATCAATAATTTATTCAAACCAAGACTTTTTCTATAATTATTCGTGAATTTTCACAATAAAAGCCTATTTGGCGTGAGGGCCATAATTAGAATTAAAATGATAGTAGTTTAAAATAATAATAATAATAATAATAAGAAATAAATTTTATTAATTATTTTATATAAATTTTAAAATAAAAAATTATTATTTTATTTATCATATTTTATAATTTTTAATAAAAATATCAATTTTATTTTATATTCTATATCAAAATATTAAAATTAAATATTTTGATTTAAAATGTAAAAAATAAATTTGATATTTTTATTAAAAATTATTAAATATATAAAAAATAAAATAATATTTTTTATATTAAAATTTATACAGAATAATTATCGTGTCAAACAAAATCTAAAAGTATTATGCATTAATTAGTAGTTATAGATGAAGTAAATTTTTTGATTTTTTTTTTTTATGATATAGTTTGGTAAAAATTACAGAATTTAATTTATACATAAAAAAAAAAGTATATCGGAGCAGGGTCAAATCACGAGCTGTACGAAAAGTGAATCTGGACCGTTCAATCCTGTTGACCAATGGCATCGATATTTTCTCTTCGCGGCCGTCTGTTTCAGATAACGCTAACGCCAGATGTGAGAAATTTAAATTAATCTCGACCGTCCGATCAAATTGAGCGCGCTGGCGGTCACGTCAGATTAAAATATCTTCTGACAATCTACAGATTCTCGTGCTTGTGGATAATTATATTCCGCAATATATTTTCTGTAATTTATTTTTCTAACGGGTACCAAATTTTAATTAGGATTAATAACAATTAAGTCCCTCTTATTTGAAGTTATGCACAACTAGGTTTCCCTAGCTTTTAAATTAACAAAATAAGTACCCCAATTTGAAGTAAAGCATAAATAATTTTATTTGTATTTTCTTTGATAATGGTCCATTTGTATTAGTTAAAATATTTATATGTATCAATTTGGATTTTTTTCTTCATTTAAAATCTTAATTAAGCCTCTAAATTATTTAAATTAATTTATTAGTTAAAAAATATTAATTATTTATTAATTTCAAAGAATCTATTTGCATATTACTTCAGACTAAAAGACTTATTTAATTAATTTAAAAATTAGAAAGAATTAATTGCAAATAGACCTAAAATAGAGAAACTCAACCGCTATTAACTCTTTTAATCAATTACCATTAATTAATAAGGATTTGCATATTTGCAAAGATTAATTTTAGTTAAAGAGCTCTAGAATTCTCTTTCTTTGATGATGTGAAAATTAATTGATTTAGTATGGAAGACCGGCCCATCTACGGCCAGCGTCCCCGCGACCACTCTGCCTCTGTCGGTAGCTTCGCTAACGAAAGAAAGCAAGAGAAATGAGAGAGAGTAAAGGGTAGAATAGTAATTTTATAAAATTTTAAAAATAAATTATTTAATGATTATATTAAACTCAATGATTTAAATATTAAAATTTTAAAAATATGAACTTATATGATAATATATCTAAACTTGATTATAATTAATAATAATAATTGGAGATCATGAGATTTAACTCAAATTTAATTGAAAATCAAAGCCTACATTTTAAAGGAAAAAGTTAAATATTAAAATGAGATATTTTTTATATAACAATAATGTTATAATATGCACAGAATTTTGTTCTTAACAAAATAATATTTTAGACCGAGTTACCATTGAATTGTGATCTAACTCAAAACTATTTTCTGACCATTAAAATGTTTCTCAACTCAATTATATCTCGAGTGAATTTTATGCTCGAATTAAAATTATCACTTCCATTTATAATCATTCAAAAATTATTATTTTGGATAGGTGGTGTCTCATGATCTAGTGAAGAATAAGTTTTCTTAAGTATTATAAGAATCCAAACTAATTTTACAATTTTTAAGTAATATAAAAGAAATTATGATATTTAAATTTAAATAAAAAAATATTATTTTTGATGGAAGAATAAAGAGGAAATCAATCATGAGCACTTCATATAAAATTTAACTACAAAGTGGGAAAGTTATTAACATTAAATAAAAGAAAATAATTTAGTTCTTTTTTTTTGAAAGTATTAAATTGAAAAATAAATTTAATTAATTTGAATTTATTCAAGTATCAACTTAAAGTTGATCAAATAAATTTTAAATTAAATTTAAATTGAAATTAAGATGATAAATGGAACATCAAAGTTGCTAAAATGCATACATCATAAAGTAATTTTATTTCTTATAAATTATTTTGAAGAGGTACAACTTCAATTCAAATGTACTGATAAGTAAAAAAGATAACAATATTCTTAGGACAAGTTATTTCAATTTAAATCAAAATTATCTTTAATATTATTATTTTTTATAAAATAAAACTATGTTGATGTTAAAAATTTAACATTAAAATATATAATTGTTGTAGTAAAACTTATTTGAAATAATTATAAATGTCCAAGAGGCAAGTGTAATTTTTTTATGGAAAGATGAAATTATTACTATAAGAAAAAAGAAAAAAAATATTATTTAAATTTAAAAAGTGAAACATTATACAAGCTAAAAGATAAAAAGATAAACTATTAAAAAAATTTCAACCTAATCACAATATTTGATATTAATAATCATATATATACATATATATATATATAATTTAAATTATGTTTCCATAGTATAGATTGCTACTATATGGTGACAGGTCACAGGAGGCAAGTGTAATTTACGTTTAGGTTCCTAAAATCTAATAATCTTTACACGTTAATCTACATGATAATCAAAATATAAATAAATTAAATAAAATGAAATCAATCAATTCGAAATCACAAATTGATAAGATCGACTTGCTTGAATTGTGGCTGTATGCTGTCCGCTACAACTAGCAGTATTAATTGCAGGGTTTTTATAGTTAGACGATTGTCTCAAAAAACACTTAATATTTTATAGTTATAGTATTACTTATATAGTTATTGAATTCTCTTTTTTTTATTGCGTGAAAGTTTTTTTTTTTATTAAACAAAAAAATTAGGGAACAACTTCCCTGTCCCTCTATGATATACGATTTCGTAATTAGGCATTTTTTGTTTAATAAAATTGTGAGGGGTTTTTATTTGATTCTCTACAATTTATGAGGTTGATGCGCTTGAATTGTGACCTTATGGCATCCCTATCTTGAATGAACATTTTTCAATCTTATATATTTATTTAATGGATAAATTATATTTGAATTTCTAAATTTAGAGAATAATAAAATTTAAATCAATTTATTCAAAATTTTAACATCTGAGACTTTAATATTTACAATTTTATATATAAATTTTTTTTAAAATTTTTTATTATTAAATTTTTTAAAATTTAAATTATGATCACAATTAAAGTCATTGGCAGAACGAGAAAGAGAATGGGTGAGAGAGAAAGATAAGAGAACATTTTGTATTTCTAAAAAAATAATAATAAAATAATATTTTAATTTTAGAATAATTACCTACATGCCACATAATTTAGTTTTATTTATGTCTTACCCATCCATTCTTAATTAATTATGCTATGCACACTCAAAACATTACAAAATCTTACATACACACATTTGAGTTAAAACTTAATCAAAATCTATTTGAAAAAAAAAAATCTATTAAAAAATTATTAAAATTATATTTTTACTCTTAATGGTATATATTTTTCTTTTCCTCAATACCACACTAAAGCGCTGATTTGTCCTAAAATCAATTCACATCGCGAATGTCTTCTTCCTTTGCCGCCACCTAAACATTAAGTTTTAGAATTTTCACTCAAAATATTTTTAAATATCCTTAAAATAATATGATGAACGACTCAGATTTTTTGTATTTAATTATAGTTAAGTTATTGATTACTCATTATAATAGAAATAAATTAAAATATATGTATATAAAATTTTATAATATTTTCAATATGTATAGTATAATTAACTAAAAATAAATGAATAAGATATAAATAAAATTAAATTATGTGGCATATAAATAATTATTCCTTTAATTTTACAGCTGAAAGCGTGAAAAATGAAAATTTTAAAAATATAAATTTAAATATTATTACACTCTAAACACAATAACTAAAAATAAGTTACATTTATTTAATTTATTAATTTTAATGTCCAATTCAACTGTTTATCCATCCACGTCAGCACCAGATGCAATCGTTATCCATCCACTACCAACTCCAACCTATGCAAATTTCTATTTTCCTATAGAAATTGATTATATATATTTGCAAAACTATTTTATAAATTATATTATAAAAAGTAATAAAAACTTATAATAAGAAGTAAAAAAAAAATATACACAAAACATTTTGTGAAATTTGTTTGTATGGGAAAATGTCTAGCAAATTATAGAATTTAAGTTAAAGCTAAATTATTTTTTTATATAAAAAAAAAATGTTTTAACATCTTGTTTAATATAAAAAAATAATAATTTTTTATAATTAAATATAAAACAGTTTTTTAATCTACATAGCATTCGTTCAAGCAATGAGAACAAGAGCCAAGGCCTCTCTTAACGTTAATTATAATAAATTATAATTAAGGTTGATAGCAATTGAACCCCCCCATAAATCTACATAAAATTTAATTCCTCTAATATTTCAATTATTAAAATTCATTTTTTAATTAATTAAAAAATAAAAATAATTAACTATATATTATATAATTTAATTTTATTTATATATTACACATTCATTCTTAATTAATCACACTATACATATTCAAATTATTATAAAAT
>JAEMOT010000751.1:0-27995 GCA_019297695.1 Apostasia ramifera
TTTTTTATTAAAAATTATGAATAATATAAAATAAAATTAATTATTATATTAAAATATATGAGAAATGTGATATAAATTAATTATTATTTTAATATATGTGTAAAATATAAAATAAATTAATTATGTGATATAATATATCTATTTAAAATTAAATTAGGTTAATTTTAATTTGTAAAATAAATAAATTTTTAGTTTTATATGTGATGTGATATGACTGTTTAAAATTAAATTAAATTAATTTAAATTGCTGAATAAATAAGCACATAGTGAATGAGGTGCTTTTATTTTCACGATAGGTCATCTCTGATGAGACGATCGTTTACACCTTAGAGAGGTGTAATGCAATAGAAGCAACACCAGCTAACTATTGTCCGTCTTCTAAAAATATCACTAGTAGGTTTTTTTTTTTTTTTCATTGTAGTTATATATGCGAAAATTGTTTGATTGAATCGAGTAATCTTAGACTCGTTTGTGCCGAACACATTAAAAAGTAGTTTGCTGTGTATTTGACAAATTGAAAAAATTTTAGAAGTGTATATCAAACTAGTTTAAGCCATTAATGTGCCACTTAATCTTCTTAATATCATGGAGGAAAGTCCATATATTTTTGGCTATATTTAAGCCATTAATGTGCTACTAAATCTATTGCACTTCTTTTTTGAGCTACAACTTATTAGACAATTTTTAATGTTGAAAAATTATTAAATTCGGACAAAACGCCATATTATCTGGCACCAAATAAGAGTGTGTTATGCGGGCTAGTGGCCCCGCTAAGCTAGGCGTAACTTTTTTGCTTTGTATAATATGCTAAATGTCTAGCTTCTGCCTTATATGACTTATACGAAGTATAGAAAACGTATCAAATTATACGCACCATAAAAAATTCAAATATGATGGCTAGCCGAAAATTATACTTACGGCCAAGGCCTCAACAACTAATGCATAAGAAGATACGGTCCTATGAATTAGTAAGTCGTGCAAATTTTATGATTTAGTTCCTGTTTGTTTAGCAGTTCAAAATTAATTTTAAACAGATATATCACATCACACATAAAATTTAATATTAAAAATTAATTTTATTTCACATTCTACACACATTGCCAAAATAATAACTAATTTATATCATATTTTTCACATATTCTAATATAATAATTAACTTTATACTACATCCTCACATATCTCAACACAATGACTAACTTTATTTCACATCATTCACAATTTTTAATAAAAAAATATCTTTATCCAATTTTAATTTTAAATTTATTACAATTAAATCTTATAAATAAATAGGCCCTCTGTTTGGTAATAAGAAAAAAAAGAAGATTTGGTTGGAATTTTTAGTGATTTTTGAAAAATGTGTATGATGTGAAATAAAGTAAGTTAGTTATATTAAAAATTGTGTATGATGTGAAATAAAGTGATTGTTTAATGTTGGAATTTGTGTGAGATGAGATATAAAATAATTTTTTAAATTTTTTTAAAATAAATTTAAGATTTTGGTCATGGATAATTTTAGCCATGATTTTTAGTCCATTGCCAAACAGGGCCTTAATGTTAAGTATAATTGATTAGTTGTGATAGCTAGTTACCATAGCATATAAATACAAAAATTTAACTACTTATTCTTAAAATTGTCAATCATCGACTAAGTAACGAATGGGATAATTAGCATAAAAAAAAGAATGTGATTAATTTTATTAAAAAAAAAAGAATGGGGTTAATGAATTTGGACAAAATACCTATATTTCTTTTAAAAAATAGGGAGGTTTATTATTATATATATTAACATCGGCCAGGCTTAGCCTTAGGACTGCCTAACAAACTTAATGAATTAATAGTATTTTCAATAAATTATATCATTTGATTTGAGAATAAACCTTTTTTTTGTCAATGAAGACAACTAAGAAATAAACACATAAATAATCTAAAACATTTGGCTTAAAAATTGAGCAATAATACAGTTTTAAATATTTAAATCGATATATTCAAATACGAAAGAAAAAATTACTATTCTCCCACAAATTTACTTTAACTTCAAAAATTTTACAAATATATGAGGATGAAATAATATTAGAAGATAAATAATTAAAAGTATCAAATAATCACTGATAAAACATATTTAAAGTCAGAAATCAGCTTGAAATCAATTTCAAGTCAAATCATTTTGCTCGTGAGTCAATTTCGGCACTTTCATCAGCTTTTATTTGAGCATGCAATTTTTTAAATCAGCTCCATACGGTCCATCCATTTGCTTAAATGAGGAAAATGCTTCACTAACCTGAATATAGATTTAACATAATTGAAATTAAAGCTTTATTTGATTCATGAAAAAAAAAAGTAATAGCTAAAATAATTATAGCAAAAAATTGTAATTTATTTTAAAAAAATTAAATTTATATCTTATCTTATACAAATTTTAACATTAAATGATCAATTTATTTTTCATCTGATACAATTCTCAATAAATCAATGAAGTTTATTTCATATCAAACACAAATTTTAATATAACCAACTCACTTTATTTCATATTATATATATTTTAAAAAAAATTTAAAAAATTAAACCAAATTACTTTTTTTATCCTTCAACCAAACGGAGCTTAAAATTTTTATTTATAATATATAAGCTTAAGATTTATCTTGCTCTGGTCACATAGGAAGTTCATAAGTCACGCAGTTTTTTTAAAGTCAAAATGAATAATACTTTTACATTTGGATTACGAAATATTACAATAACAATATAAAACTTATGCAGAATTAATATATCTTTATCAAATGATTTGATTTATTTGTATTTATCTGAGCCTATTCAACACCACTCTCATGCAAATATATTTTACATGTTTAAAAATGTATTATCTTTTCTTTTAAAGTTTTTATCAGTATTTCACTTTTACAACATTGAACCACACAAATCGTCTAAATCTCTAATGTTATCAAGGTACAACTTTTAGTAGAGGGCCCACAACTTGCTAGTAGAGGGCCTATAACTCCCCTCCTTATCAACCTTAAAAAAATTTAATTTCAAATCATGATATAAAAATATATTTTTATTTTATTTTAAATAAATTTAAAATATTACTAAAATACATTCTAACTAAACAGGATCTAAAAGAAGATACAAGCCCCAAAAAGAAATTTTATGAGCTTTAGGTCTCGTTTGATTAGAGGCAATTTTTTTGTCCTACACAAATTTCAATAATAAAGATCAACTTTAATTCACAACTAACATAAATACGAATATTAAAATTTAAAATATTTCACATTTCACATATTTTTTAATATTAAAATAATTTTTTTTTCATTAAATTTAAAAAAATAAAATATTTTTTTATTTAAAAAAAAGCTCGAACTAAGTGAGAGCTAAGTGAAATTGCAGGTTAACAGATCTTATGACACCCACATTGGGCCTAGAGGCTCCAGGTAGAAAGCACAGCCTACTTGATATTCTAATCAAATTCAAATTGACTTATCATATTAATTTATAAAAAATATATTTTCCATGCTGTGTAAACTGTGAAGTAGTGGTTTTTAAATATGATCATGCAATTAATAAAGGGACATTTATATGGTAGATAAAAAAATTAAACTAATTTATGAATTTCACCGTAAATCTCAAAATATTACAGTTATCACATCTAAAATAACTATTTTTTTTTTATTTTTCACATCATGCAATAAATTCTATTAGAAGATTTAACCATAGTTAAATCTCAACAAAATCTCAGCCATTGATCGCATCATTTAACCATCAACCTTCATGTTAGGGCATCGCGGAGCTGCATTGGTTTCGGCGGCAGCGTATTCATGCGAGGCGATAGCGTATTTACGCGAGGCGACAGCGCATTCACGCGAGCATTACTCTGCTATTTGCATCTTCTTCTTATGTGGGCATCGCGAGCGGGCATCGGACCTTTCTGAGGCTGGCGGCAACAGAACTCTGAAGCTGCAAAAAGGTCCAATGCTCGTTCACGATGCTCACGTAAGAAGAAGATGCAAATAACAGAGTGATGCTCGCGTGAATACGCTATCACCTCGAGAGAATATGCTGCCGCATCGCGTGAATACGCTACCGCCGGAACCAATGTAGCTCCGCGATGCCTAACATGAAGGTCGATGGTTAAATGATGTGATCAATGAGTGTGATTTTGTTGAGATTTAACTATAGTTAAATCTTCTGATAGAATTTACTGCAAAATGTGAAAAGTGAAAAAATAACTGTTTTAGATGTGATATCTGTAATATTTTGAGATTTATAGTGAAATTCATAAATTAGCTTAATTTTTGTGTCCACCGTGTAAATATCTTATTAATAAATTATACATTTATCCAATCTTCTTAAATCTAGTCAAATAAGTTATTGCCATCTTTAGAAAGGTAATTGCCAGAAGGAGAAGATCTTATCGAAAGAATGTATTATCGAAAAAATTGTTTTTTTTTTAAAGTGAGTTAAGTTCAAAAATAACATTAAACTAATCATTTCCTAAAAATAATATTTTTAGATTGATAGATTGTATATATATAATTTAAAATATACATAACATGATTATTACATTATAAATATTTAATCATAAACAAATGATAGTTCGAGCCAATTGGCCTAAGCTTTCAGTTGTGGAAATATGTGCACTAGTAAGTTTGAATCACCAGATATGTAGTTAGTCAAATATTTTACGATATAAATATACGAGAAATAACGATATAACAATAAGAACATCAAATTTATATAGCTCAGAGGAATCCTCATGTATTCATAGGAAGAGCAAAGAAAGACTTTACTGTATAGAAAAATACATAGAATGATTAACTTATACCAATCACTTAATTCTTGGTCATAGATAGAATACAGAAAACAGATCATATTCTAGTTTTAGATTAGATGATCTAATTACTTCTTGTACCTCAAACTATTGTCTTTAAATTACTATAAAATCATCTTCATACAAAAAATCAAGAGAAATCACCATCAATGAGCCGCAGCTATACCCATGAACCCTTGGGTAAATTAAATGGCAATAGTCATCTGATCCTAACTAGCATGAAAATAAAGGACATGGTATATTCAGATTATTGGTCTTCCTTAAATGGGCTTCTTCATTAAGCCTAACTAAAGCCCATTAAAGCTATTTATTGAAATGTAACAGCTTTCAAATTTGGATTAATTTCCATTCATTTTGGATATTGTCTATATGAACTCCCACTATATTTTCAGGTAGTTGAGTTGGCTCATGGTGTGTATAAATCTGATAATTTAAATGATCTACTAAAGAAAAATTGATGAAATATAGATGAATCATATGTAGGGATGGCAATACATGATCCGACCCGTGAACTCGATTCGAACCCAACCCGTAATTTTCAAGTATGGGTCATGAATTTTGACCAATTTATTAAACGGGTCGGGTTCGGGTTGGGCATAATCGGGTCAGGTCGGGTTCACGTTAGGCATTTATAAAAAAAAACACTCTATAAATGGTTCGGGGTCGACCCGCCAATCCGACCCATTTATTAATTGGGTCGGGTTCGGGTCATGGATTTTGACCCATTTAATAAATGAGTCGGATTGGGGTTGAGGCTATTCGGGTCGGGTCGGATTCGGGTTCGACCTGAACCCAACCCGCCGACCCATTTTGCCACCCCTACATATGTGAGGAGGGAGATAGAATTAAAGAATTATTTCATTTAAGATATTTAATAACAAATTATGATGTTAATATATACAAATGATTCTTCTGACTCATTTGCTTAAGCCTTTCATTTGCTGCCTATTCATTCACTTGTATATGTATACCCTCCCATGTATTAATTTCTCTACCATCTCTGCTCATAAATGGCGACTTACACAGTGAAAAAATCTAGAGGGTCCCGGTAATCTCCGTCCCACTGCAAATAAATATGATCTTGTTAAACTTTCCTTCATTGCTCATACATCTCTCCAGAAGGAGGCTTTCTCCTTTGAATCATCTCCTCGTCTTTCTGGCTTGGCAGGCATAATGGCATCTCTATCTCCTTCCTATCCTTGCAACATTCATGCAGGAAGGAGGCTTTCTGAGCTTCTTGAGGAGCAGCAGGAGCCCTTCGATCTGGAATTCTACCTTTTGGAGCATGGATGCTCTGGCAGGATCATAACTGCCAACGCCATGCCGTTCTGCTGGCCTTTGAATGCTTGTAGAAGGCTGCGAAAGCTCGGCACCCATGTCAGCTGCTCAAGGAGCAGAGCAGCCGGCTTTCTCACAAGTATGCTGGCCAAGCGCCTGGATCACAAAGCCCGTAACAAGAATGGTAATATCGGTAGACCGTCAAGCGCATCTGATTGCTTCTCAGAAGAAGACTCGAAGCAGGAGCTTAGTCCTGTTTCTGTTCTAGAGCTTCATTCTGAAGAAAGGTCTCAAAGTAAGTCTCCCTCTTCAAATTCCTTCCCTTCAATGGATCGCAAATGTTTCTTAATGTGGATGTTTATTTGGTTTTACTCGTTGTGTGAATCAAAGATCCACCTACAGAGGACTCCAAATTTTGCAAATTTATCCAAGGGAGAAGGATTCTTCTTGGCTGCATGAAAGAGGCAGAGGAAAGGATTTGGAGCTGTCACGGTTGTCTGAGCTCTGAGATGTTTGAAACTATCAAGAACGAGCTGATCATCTCACGGGAGAGACAGAAGAGTGATGTCACTAACTTGAGCAGGATGATTGCTTCAGAATTTTCAAGTTTCAAAGAGGAATGGAGGCAACAACTCGAGCCCGAATCAAAGGAAGTCGGCCTTCGAATAGAAGCTGCTATCTTTGAAGATCTTAGGAAAGAAGCAGTCATGGACATTTTAACATTTTGAAATTGTACATAGAAAAATGAGGTACTGTTCTATCCACCTAAATTGCTTCTAAGATCAGAGCAATACAGACATTAATTTGTTAATTCACAATAAGCCTCTCCATAGTATAGCCAACTGTCTTGCAAAGATCACAAAAAAAAAGAGAAACAAGCAGCACATAGATTCAAATAAGAGGAAAAAAAGATGAGATGATCTTATTAATTAGAAGATGAGTGCAAGGATGAAGATACAAGGCCTCTACACAAAACCTAATAGAATACCACATACACATTTGAAGTGTTTTACAAAAATGAATAGGTCCATACCAAAAGATTATGGCTTTTAATGCTTTTTTCGCACCACGAGCGCTCGGGACATCGAAGCAAATAAAATTTGGGTCACTAAACGAACCCGAGTAGAGAACTCTTGGGTACACAGATTGATAGTAGTTGCTGTCATAGGTGGGTGGAGCCATGTGCAGATTGATAAACATATAAAAGCTTGTTCAATTAGGACATGAGATGATGCTGAAGTGGAAGTAGGGCCATGCTCTTTAGCCAGCAGGATGATATACAAGCGGATGTTTTGGTAGCTCTCATATCCCTTTGTTGCCACAATGAAGGAGATGGTCTATTTGCTTTCTGCTCCGTTTTCTCTTCACCTCCCTGGTTGAGTAGTTTTATCACTTTATTGAGGTGGTGGAGCACACGTGCGTGGGTCTCAGACGTGTTGCGAATTCTGAGAGGGCTCCCAAACGCAAAATGCGGGTCCTCTGGGGCTGATTTCGAAGGGAGTGGTCCCTCTGATGGGATGAAAGTGGCTTCACAAGTGGAAACCTCTTGCCAGCACATGGAAGCAGTGGGCTCAGGGTTGCTTCATGGACCATCTGTTGCTTAGGGAGAAAAATATCTGTTGCTTAGGGAATATCATGAAGATTTTTCTCCTGTAATAACTCTAGAAAATGGATATTTATGTACTCAGGATTTGCCTAGAACTACAGAGAGCTGATTGAAATTGTATGCTTGAACTCGAAAGCTCACTCACCGAAGCTTCAAAATTGAATCTTGAGCAGTAACTTGAAATTGTTTTGATTTTAAGTTGATCTAAAGAGGCTTCAAAAATATTTCATTACATTTGTTAAGATGCTTTGTTATAGAAAATTGGCAGCTTTTTATGGATAATGAAGTAGCTTGTCTTTTTCCATGGGAACCAGAGATCACATGGCCTGTTAATTGTTCCCACCTAAGAGGATTCTACGCGGGCCAGTACTCTTTAGGTCAAGTTTCAAAAGTAATATGTCGACGGATCTGTTTGTTTGTAAAATTTAATTTAATTAAATTTTACAAAATTAAAATTAAATTTTGATTGAGATATTTTTTTATTGAAAGTTGTGTTTGATGTGAAATAAAATTTATTATTATGTTGGGATATATAAGAGATATGATATACAGTTAGTTATTATATTGGGATATGTGATAGATGCGATATAAGTTAGTTATTATTTTAATAATATGTGTAAAATGTGAAATAAAATTAATTTTTAATATTAAATTTTATGGTGGTGTGATATGCCTATTTCAAATTAAACCAAGTTAATTTTTAACTATTTCTAAGTTAATTTTTAATTATCAAACAAATAAGGCCGTCAGGTTTACCCTCATATAAAATGATATAGAGAACGTTTGGCTCAATATTATCTTAGTATTACGTCAAGTTATTCAGAGAAAATAATTGTTTGATTTAATAATATCTATTAAAAATATTCTATAAAATTATAGAATTATTAATTAAAAAAAAATCTAGATACCATCACATCTAGATTACATAATATAATACTAAAATAAATTCTCATAATTTTATTGTAAAATACTATCAATTCATTAAGTTGATTAGACAGGCTTAAAGCCAAAGGCTGGCCCATCTTAATATCATGCCATAATTTTACAATATTTCTATTTCTAAAAAGGTATCTCTGTCACAAGTGGTTACAAATTTATCCAAATTCATTTACCACATTCTTCGCTTTGTCAATGACCGATAATTTTCAGAATAATTTGAAAAATTTGTCTATTTTCACAAGTAACTGGTTATGTTTGAAGTTGATTATTGGTAGGGTTTTTTTTAATGCGAATTAAAAATATTTAATGTGATATTTTTGTTTCAAAATTTATAAATATTTAAAATAATATTAAAATACATAGAATTAAATGTTAAAATTTAGGTTAAAATAACCTGGACAAACAAAAAGACTCAAATTTATCATAAATTATGTCGTACAAAAATAAATAAAATTTTTAGCCGAGTATCTCATCATTGGAAACTAAGCCGTATCGTTAGCCAAAAAAATTATATAAACCATCAGTGTAACTGACAGCTTGACGGTAAAAACTATTTATTCGACCCATCCCTGACTATAGTGGTGAATGTGACAATTGACTAGGATGATACATAAAATTTCAAATCAACCCTAAAGCCCTGTTTGACGTAAAGACCAAAATCAGGATCAAAATAGTACTAGTTAAAAAAAATAATAATAATAATAAATAAATTTTTTTAATCATTCTACACAAATTTTAATATAAAAAATATTATTTTACTTCATATACTCAATAATTTTCAATAAAAATATCAACTTTATTTCACATCCTAGACCAAAATATTTGAATAAAATATTTTAATATAGAATGTGAAATAAAATTTATTGAATAGATAAAATAAAATAATATTTTTTTATATTAAAATTTGTGTAAAATAATTTAAAAAATTTATTTATTATAATTATTATTATTTTTTAAATTAGTATTATTTTAATTCTGATTTTAGTCCTCACACTAAACAGGACTTAAAACTTTTAAGTAGCACATTTTTTTTTTTTTTTTCTGATGGAAGTAGTAGCACAATTTTGGTCTCCATATCAGAGGCAGTCAAGCAACTTGTAATTAGAAGAGGACAAGCAAATAAGCAACAGAATAATGCAAATAGGGGTAGATCATCTGACACGACAGCAATAAAACCAAAATCTGCGTTATTCTCGCATTGTGGAGAATGAGCAGCGGCAAAACCTTGAAATTTGAATGCTCGTGTCAGGCTTATCATTTACTATAGAGCTCAATGAGCCCCAAAACCTGCTGTCTGGAATTTATAAAAGATTGAGCAATAATTAAAGCCATTGAAAGCCATTTTTGTTCCCATGATACTAAGAAGATTAAGTAGCTAAATAATGGCTTAAACTGCAAAATAAAACAATTGAGCATGAACAAACTGGATTGAGGCTGGGAATATATGAGATGTTTCGGTAGTTTTAGTATTCGCAATTAAAGCTACAATGATGGAATCAAACAGCTGGAAGCAAATAAAACTAAAACAAGAGAATTAGAATCCAACCACAACACATAACTAGAAATCTATAAACTACTCCATTTTCCAATTTCATCTTGGTCATGCCGCTGCTTGTCTTGCTCATGAGTTTCATGAAAATTTCAGCAACATCTCGACTAAGCGGGAGCCATGGGAACAAAAAAACAAAACAAATTTTTCAATATCTATATAATTTGCGGCAACAAAAAACATATATTTATAAACATATTAACTCCTCATATATTTACACTGAACCACTATTTATAATATTATTACAAGTCCAGTAGTTTACAAAAGTACATTGTTCAGAACATATAATAAAATTAATTAAAAGTCTTTCTGAGATTATCTCATTCTGCTCAACATTAATCTGAAAACAAAATAATAAGAATGGGGTGAGTATAAATTACTCAATAGATAGTCCAGACTTAAATGGGTAAGTAAACTCGAGGGCTAAACAAACATGTACTATATGATTAGAATTTAAATGACTAGTGTATGGTAGAAGAGAAATTATATACACATCAATAAATAATAAATTGTAATGTATATAGTAGAGATTAAGATAACGAAATAAAAAATAATATTTTAAGCATGTAATAATAAAAAATTTTCAATAAATTACAACAGAAGATATCAAACAATTTTACTACAATTGTACTAAAGTATTGAGTAGAAGCTGACAATATATAAAGCATATTAAAAGATGATAGATAATCACATCATGACATTCACATATATATTCATATCTATACTGATCAATGTAACAACAATCCACTGAGACACTAAGCCAAAGCCTAATAAAGTGAACCCGTCGATTCCTATGGGGACTCGTCAGTCCTGTTCATGAGCTACATCAGACAAAAGTATTCAGTTGCACGTACTGATCTATCATATCCTAAGCATGTATAACAGGTTATGTGCTCTAAACATAACAAATTATATATACACAATATCGAACATACATGGATATAAGGTGATTACATGATAAAGCAAATAAGATGTGAAGTTGCAATAGTAACAAACAGATCAAATAATCAGATATCAAAGGGTATTAAGAGCATTTGTATTTCGATAGTCACCTCTTTCGAGATGCCATACAAATACGATAAAACATATATGCCAGGAGGGTGTATATAAATATATAAGAATATCACTTAATTAAGAACTACATACTTTGAATAAGTCCAAAACGATCTAAGGTTCACCTCGAATCTCTTGCCTCCTTGGCGTCAGTCAAACCTAAAATCAAATATGTATTTAATTATTCACCGCAAAATTACTTGAATAAATTTATATAATACGCTTTTTGATTATCTCATATTAATCTAGATAATATACACAAAATTACGTGTATATACAAATTAAACCTAAATAAAGTTATAAATTTAAGAATATTTCAGAAAATAATTAGAAATATCTATTTAAACTAAGATTTGCAGAAAACATTTTAAAATATAGTGAAAACATGAAAATTTTTCATCTTAAATATACCTTTACTTTGAGTTTTCTATCGCAAAATTTAAACTCGGACGACATGATTTTGGCCTTGGTGTGGGCTTGACGGAGAAGAAAAGGAAGAGGCGGAAGAGATGCAGAAAGAAGAGAGAGAGAGAGAGAGAGAGCCTCTCATTTGTCTTCCCTTTTCTTTCTTCTTCTTCTTCTTCTTCTTCTTCTTCTTCTTCTTCTTCCCGGCTCGGCATCAGCCCCTGGCGGGGAGTGAGACAAAGGCGGTTGAGAGAGGAAGAATGATCCTTTGCATCTCCTCATCTTCGACTTGAGCAAGCTTAATCCGATCTAACAAAGAAGGTTGAATACTCATTTGAGACAGAATTGAATTTGCACCTGATAATATTACTTCAAGTTGAAGCTTTTCTATTTCTTTTATTAGATATTGCTCCTGCGTAATCATCCAAGTTGCAGTTGCTCTCTCAAAATAAGCAATATTACCAATAATAGATTTTTGGCTTAAAGCATTCGCAACTACATTTACTTTTGCTGGGTGATACTGAATATCTATGTCATAGTCCTTTATCAATTCAAGCCACCTTCTTTGACGTAAGTTTAATTCTTTTTGAATATGTATTTCAAACTTTTATGATCTGTGAAAACTTCACATCGAACTCCATATAAATAATGTCTCCATATTTTAAGAGCAAATATGATTGTTGCAAGTTCCAAATCATGAGTTGGATAATTCTTCTCATAGACTTTAAGTTGTCGAGATGCGTAAGCTATAACTTTACCATGCTGCATAATACACATCTCAAACCTTGGTGTGAAGCATCACTATAAATTTGAAAGTCGTCATTACCTGATGGAATTGAGAGAATAGGTGCTGAGATAAGACAATTTTTGAGCTTTTTAAAACTTTTCTTGCACGCTTTACACCACTCAAATTTAACAGCTTTTTGCATTAATCTAGATAAAGATAATGCGATGCAAGAAAATCCTTCTACAAATCTTTGATAATATCCTACAAGACCAAGAAAACTTCAAACTTCTAAGACATCTAGGCCAATCTGTGATTGCTTTTACCTTATGTGGATCAACAGAAATTCCTTCACTAATTATTTGCCCCAAAAAAGCCACAATTTTCAGCCAAAATTCACATTTAGAAAACTTTACATGCAACTTATTTTCTCGAAGTATTTGCAGAATAATATGAAAGTGTTCAGTATGCATCACTTCATCCTTCGAATAGATTAATATATCATTCATAAAAACAATCACAGATTGATCCAAGAATAGTTTGAAAATATGATTCATCAAATTCATTAATACAAGAGTATTAGTTAATCAAAATGGCAAGACCATAAATTCATAGTAACCATACCGAGTACGAAAAGCAGTCTTTGGCACATCTTCTGCTCTAATTTTTAATTGATAATACCCTGATCACAAATCAATTTTAGAAAAGACAGAAGCACCTTGCAATTGATCAAATTGATCATCTATACGGGGCAATAGATATTTATTCTTTACAGTTACTCTGTTAAGTTCTCTATAGTCTATACATAGCCTCATACTTCCATCTTTTGTTTTTCACAAAAAGAACAGGAGTACCCCAAGGTGATACACTAGGGCGAATGAAGCCTTTATCAAGTAATCCTTGTAATTGAGACTTTACTTCTTGCAATTCTGTGAAGGTCATTCTATAAGGTGTCTTTGATATAAGATTCGTATTTGAAAGCAACTTTATGTTAAAGTCAATTTCACAATTAGGTGGTAAACCAGGTAAATCATCTGAAAATACATCTAAATATTCCTGCACCACTGGTACAGTTTTAATATCAATTTTTGATTTCTTCAAATCACATGAGCTAAGTAAGCTGGACAATGACTTACAATTAACTTATGGGTTTGAATTGAAGAGATTATGCATGGAAAAGTTTCCCCTTCACCTTTAAAATAGAAAACAGATTTGCCTGGCAAAGAAAATTTCACTAGTTTCTCATAGCAATCTATGGACGCATGATAAATTGCCAATCAATTCATACCCAAAATTACATCAAATTCACTAATGAGTAAAATGATAAGATTAGCTAGAAGATCTTTATCGTGAATCATTACTTGCCCCCGAATAGTTTTAGTAGTAAGTTAACATCTGAAGGAAGCATAACTCACAACAACGAATCTAAACTAATAGACTTCACATCCTTGGGCAGTGGCAGCAAAATTGAGGCTTAAAGGGGATTAAATCTTTTTTTTAATACATGGCAGAGAGGGAGAAAGAAAAGGTGGTGGGCTGGGTACTACTGGCTACTGCAGCGGTAGCGGGCAGCGAGCAGCACCATGCTTATCCCTTTCTTTTTAAAGAAAAATTATAATTTAATCCCACAACTTTTATATCCTTATAAATAGGTTCAAAATATTTATATTTAAGTCCAAAATTATTTATTTTAAGTCCAAAATAGCTCTAATTTTTAAATCTCAAATTAAATTCTTGAATGTCACAATTCTCATCTTCTAAAAATTTTGTATTCGAAATTTACATAGACAATCACAGACTTGGTTACGTATTCTAACTGATTTTTCTCTACTTTTTTTATTCTTTATACATTTTATCTTTTAAATTTAGTTTCTTGAAATATGTTTCACCTGTATCTTTTCATTACCATAGATATATAGAATGCTTGACAATTCCTATATCCTGCAAATGAAGGAGTGCCACATATACAACCATCCCCGAATTTGTGAAGTTGTTTACACATGATAACCATCCTCGAATTTGGCATATTAGCATATTATATAGCTCGAGCATAGACGGGAACATAAACATGACAAGAAACTCTTTCTGGATTCATTGTCAAATATTAAAACATCTTATCAATTCTATTTGGTTGTTCCAAGTCCACAAGTCATAACTTGTCTTTTAACTTGGTAAACAGCTCAAAAATTCATTAATTTCACATCATTATACTTGTTATTTCTCTCTTGATTTCCAACTTAGCATAAAGAATATAAATCAGTAATATTCATCTCTATAACTAAAACATCATCTATATTAAGACATCATATATTACATTTTAATTATTACTTCACTTCTAAGGCATTCCTTCGGCTTACTTACAAGTAAATTTGATGCTATTATTTCTGAATCCTCTACTAATTTATCAAACTCAGTATACTGTTATACTTTTAGTATATCCTGCATTGGTACAAGTAAACTTTCAATATACATTTAACATTTCTCGTTCTCTGTCAGTTGTCCTTTCCCTTCCTGTCGAATTCTTTCTTCAAATTTAATCTTATATTTTTCTACCAACATTAAATCTTTATCTGCATCTTGATATTTTCTTCTATTCCGAATTCATCAATCAAACAAATTATCAGTAAAATATTCATATCCAATTTTCATAAAATATTGTATCACTTTCAACTTCTAAACAAATAATTCTCTTAATCAGTACCCAATTTTTTTAATTTCTAAAATTCATAGTAAACTCAATCACATTTCCAAATCACAATTATCCATTAGTAATAAATATCAATTTACGCATACACAGTGATCAGTGAGTGCAGCCCACTATGTCTACTCACATTCTCTGTATAGGTTCGCAATCGCTCTGATACCACTTGCGACGTCCCGACTGCTAATACTAAACTTCCCTTTTACAATTGAGCCGAGCTACTAGCAACCAAGAAATTGGACTTACAATTTTACAATATGCAACATATAATTTAACATTCGTCCGCTTGCCGCAATCATTGATACCTCACACCATATCCCGTGATCCTTCTAGTGCAATACTTGCTATCAAAAATGACAGGATTCTGTTAGTAAAACTCTGTAGGTAAAACAATATCTCAACATATAACATAATTATTAAAATATGTACAGATATCATAACAAAATGATACAAGTAATATCATGAAATACCCAATAATAATTCACATAAATATAATACATAACATGCCTTAAAATTATCATCATAAATTCTCATGTCCATGAACTCACTCAATTTCATAATATTATAATATTATTCTACTTAGTGATGTGGATTTATCATTTTCATACCCTTTCACCTAAAAGCCTGACAAATGTTCGTACAACTTATTATCTTAGAAGCCTTGATAGAAGCCATACCTTGTATCGAAGACTCCATTTTAGTTAGAGCCGCACATTATATCGGTGGTCCATTTTAGGACATCACCCGGCGTACACTCCTCGCCCTTGTCGGAATAACACATTATAGGCAGCTTTTCACCATCGTCAGTTCTTGATATATAAAAATTCATTAGTACCACATCACCTTATAGATCATAAAATCTATCTCATTTTTATATTCAATTAACAGAATACTTAACACCACAATTTCCATATTCACAAAACATTAAATTATATATTCACAAACATAATAAACCAACATTAATTTTTGGGGAAAAAATTACCTACTGTATTTTATCATTTTAACAAAGCTTGGAATCCATCTTCATTTCTCCTCTTCTTCTTCTTCTTCTTCTTTGTTTTCCTGCAGCAGCCGCTGCTGCTCTTCCTTGGCGAAAAACAAGCGGAACAAAAGGGCAGAAGCTTGGGCAGTGGCAGCAAAATAGAGGCTTAAAGGGGATTAAATCCTTGTTTCTTTTTTTTAATACATGGCAAAGAGGGAGAAGGAAAAGGTGGTGGGCTGGGCACTGCTGGCTGCTGTAGCTGGCAGTTGGCAGCACCATGCATATCCCTTTCTTTTTAAAGAAAAATTATAATTTAATCTCTCAACTTTCATATTCTTATAAATAGATATAAAATCTTTACATTTAGGTCTAAAATTATTTATTTTGAGTCCAGAATATCTCTAATTTTTAAATCTCAAATTAAATTCTTGCATGTCACAATTTTCCTCACCTTTTAAAAATTTCATCCTCGAAATTTACATAGACAATCACAGACTTGATTACGCACTCTAACTGATTTTTCCCTACCTTTCAATTTCCAAACAAATAATTCTCTTAATTAGTACCTAGCTTTTTAAATTTTTAAAATTCATAGTAAACTCAATCACATTTCCAAATCACAATTATCCATTAGTAATAAATATCAATTTACACATACAGAGTGATTAGTGAGTGCAGCTCACTTTATCTACTCACATTCTCTGTATAAGTTCGCAACTATTCTGATACCATCTGTGACGTCCCGATTGCTAATACTCGACCTCCCGTTTACAATTGAGCCGAGCTACCAGCAACCAAGACGTTAGACTTATAATTTTATAACATGCAACATATAATTTAAAATCCGCCCGCTTGCCGCAATCATCGATATCTCACACCATATCCCGTGATCTTTCTAATACAATATCTACCACTAAAAATGACAGGAGTCTGTTAATACAAATTTTGTAGGTAAGGTAATATCTCAACATATAACATGATTATTAAAAACATGTACAGATATCATAACAAAATGATACAAGCAATTTTATGGAATACTCAATAACAATTTACATAAATATAATACATAACATGCCTTAAAATTATTATCATAAATTCTCATATCCATGAACTCACTCAATTTCGTAATATCATAACATTATTCTTCTTAGTGATGTGGATTTATCATTTTCATATCTTTTCACCTAAAATCCTGAGAAAAATTACTACAGCTTGTAATCCTAGAAGCTTTGATAGGAGCTGCACCTTATATCGGAGACTCCATTTTAGTTGGAGTCGCACCTTATCGGTGACCCATTTTAGGACATCACCCGGCGTACACTTTCCGCCCTCGTTGGAATAACACATTATAGGCAACTTTTCGCTCTCGTCAGTTTTTAGTATACACGAATTTATTAGTACATCACCTCACAAATCATCAAATCCATCTCATTTCTATATTTAATTAACAGAACACTTGGCTTAACATTACAATTTTCATATTCACAAAACATTAAATTATATATTCACAAACATAATAAACCAACATTAATTTTTGGGGAAGAAATTACCAACCGTATTTATCATTTTAACAAAGCTTCTTCTTCTTCTTCTTCTCTGTTTTCCTGCAGCAACCACTGCTGC
Organism: Apostasia ramifera; assembly: GCA_019297695.1. Lineage (NCBI taxonomy): Eukaryota > Viridiplantae > Streptophyta > Magnoliopsida > Asparagales > Orchidaceae > Apostasia > Apostasia ramifera. The sequence continues at coordinate 17,680 of JAEMOT010000751.1, forward strand.
TCTTCCTTGGCAAAAAACAGGCGGAACAAAAGGGCAGAAGCTTGGGCAGTGGCAAGCAAAATAAAGGCTTAAAGGGGATGAAATCCTTTTTCCTTTTTTTTTAATACATGGCAGAGAGGGAGAAGGAAAAGAGGGTAGGCTGGGCACTGCTGGCTGCTGCAGCTGGCAGCCCCATGCTTATCCTTTTTTTTAAAAAAATTATAATTTAGTCCACCAACCTTCATATTTTAATAAATAAGTCCAAAATCTTTACCTTTATGTCCAAAATTATTTATTTTGAGTTCAAAATAGATGTAATTTTTAAATCTCAAATCAAATTCTTGGATGTCACATCGTGCCTCCTCTGCGCACTCAAACCTAAAGTCAAATATGTATTTAATTATTCAATGCCAAAATTACTCGAATAAATTTATATAATATGCTTTTTCAATATCTCCAATTAATCTAGATAATATACACAAAATTATGTGTACATAATTAAACTTAAATTAATTTATAAATTTAAGAATATTTCAAAAAATAATTATAAATATCTATTTAAACTAAGATTTACATAAAATATTTTAAAATATAGTGAAAAATATGAAAAATTTCTCAAATTAATAACTTAATCATTGACCTTGACGTGGGCTCGAAGGAGAAACGGAAGAGGCGAAAGAGATGAAAAGAGAAGAGAGAGAGAGAGAAATAGCCTCTCCTTTTTCTTCCATTTCCTTTCTTCTTCTTCTTCCTGGCTCGGCGTCAGCCCCTGGCAGGCGGAGTGAGACAAAGGCAATTGAGAGAGAGAAAACAGCACCCCAATTCCATACTTATCCAAGAAATGATGAAGTTGCATTTTGGTCTCAATTTTTTCACCTTATAAATAGATTCGAATTATTTATATTTAAGTCTAGTTTCATATTTTTAGGTTATCACACTGTTGATGGAAAGAAGTGGCAAGTCCCGAGAGTCGGCGGCACGCAACATGTTTAGCCAAGAGTTCTAATTAGAGATATAATAATCATCCAGAATAACATAGAAATATAAGATGGTTCAGGGAGGGATTCCCCTACATCCACCGGAATATCAGTTAGGAATATTTCACTAAAAACAAAGGCGTTTGGTCAGAAGACCGGTACAGGATTGGATACAGACATCGTGCCCAAGGTTTATCAGGGAGACCTCTGTATCTCTAACTTCCCTGCTATTATATGTATGTGTCTGATCTCTTCTCCCTCCTCCTGTCTGTCAGGAAGTATTTATAAGAAGGTAGCAGTGGAGTTCAGCGGATTTTTCGAAAAGGGACACTGAACACTTTTGTTGAGCACATACCGACGGTCCTACCACTGTCGACCACCAGAGGAACCAGAAGGAGTGGGTGGAGCACGATCTTCGCGACTCATGGGAATCTGTAGTGGCTAGATCATGCAGCTTCTCGATCTTTGCAACGCGTGAGAATTGAAAACTGTGTTGATAGGGTGCTTTGATAGCGACAGCCGAAGCCAGACAATATCGGGGACGATGTTATGGGGATGCTGCTCAAGCATCGTGCTCGATGTTGCGGGGAATGTGGTAGCCGAATCCTCGTGTACGATGTTTACTGGGAATACTTATCTTTAATCATCGTATACGATGTTTGAGAGATGCTATAACTTGAGCGTCGTATTCGATGTTTGGGTGGATGATTAGCTTAAGTATCATGGCCGATGTTTGGGAGGTTGAACCATCTTAAGTATCGTTTCCGATATTGCGGAAGGCCGAACCATCGGGATCAGGGTACGATGTCTGCAAAAGAGAAACTTGATTAGTTATCGTTGATGATGACAGAGGTTTGAAAGGGTCTTTCTGGGCGCCATGTGTACGACTGAGATGCGACGACGAATCCAAGTGTAAACATTAGCCCCTGCATGAATGGGCACGAACATTTCTTGTGCGCCCAAGCATGTGTCTATTGGCACGTGGGTGAGAGTGTCGCCTTGAATTGCCGATTCGTATTCTGCTCCTGCTACTTTGCGACCTGCAAGAACAAAGGAGAGATTTAGGGTAATGGCGGACTAGAAAAATTGAGTGGTCCTCGCATCCTTAGTCGGTGAGTAGAAAAGATCCAGTAGCTCCCCGCTAAAGCCCCCTCCTGAGGAAAGGAGGGCCACTACTTTGTCCTGCAGATGCTGTGAATCTTAGTGGAATGATCTGTAGAGCAACTTAATATCGATGTTGAATATAGTTGAACATAAGGAAATAAGGGAAATATCGATGTCGATGTTTCACGAGCAACTTTTAAATTGGTAGCCGACCATCGGTCAGAGAAAACCTGAGGAACTTTGTTTCCGATATTAGAGAACCTGAGGAACTTTTTGAAGTAGCCCCCATTCCTTGCTTGGTTGCTGATCCTGACCGTTCTACTATGAATTGTGTTGTGTACGATCTGAGTATTCATCAGTCTGTAAGATGTAACAATTCTGATAATAACTGTTGAATTCAAAAGGATGAACTTCGGGTAGGTAAATCAGATAGAATGTGGTGTCCACAATCATCCATTTATGCTCGTATACGATAGCTGACAAGCTGAGCGATTCATAATTGGCCTCGCCTGCACCAGAATAGATTTCTAGAAGAAACATGCTGAGCTCAATCCAACTGATTCAGCTTAATTAGAATAGTCATATATGTATCCTTTCAGTATTAGCTTTAGAATAAGTTAGTTAACACCTGCACAGGAAAAACGTAATAATACTAGTAGTGATCTTGCCTAGGAGTAGTTCTTGGAAGCGAACTTCCCCGATGTCATAGGACTTGATAGTCTGAAACATCGTGAAGAGATGTTTGTACTATGGACATGGGTTGACCTCCGTTAGAGCGGCAAATCCTAGCGGGGGTGAAGGCATTCTATTTAGGGGGAGCCTACATAAAAATAAGATGACAGACTACCCTAAGGTTACGAGCTGACTCTTCCAAGCTCCCCTGACGCAGGCGTATTGGTGGGAGTCCAATTGTATGTGTTAGGAGATCTCACCTATCTTGCAGGTCTTAACTAAGCTCGGTGACCACTGGTAATTAAGAATATTAGAATAACAGCGATAACATCGGTCACGACTATTTGAGTATCATGTACGACATTAAGTATATGGAATAACTTTAACATCGCTTTCGAAGTAACCAGGCATTTCACATGAATAATGTGGGAACGAAACATCGTTAGCGGAAGAGATATCGCTTACGATATTTCTCAATGTAAGGGAAGAACATCATTCACGGAAGAGTCATCGCTCACGATGTTAGCCCTTACAATGATGCATAAGGATTCTGAAGATTTGCCTAGCGATTAAAATCCAAAAATCCAGTTTTATAGTGAATTCCAAAAAACTATAAGTATCAATATAAATCCTAGAGAATCAAAAGAATATGAACTCCAGAAAGCCATTAATATGAATGCCATAAGTATATGAATTCCAGAATGCCATAAGTAGATGAATGCCATAAGTAGATGAATTTCAGAATGCTATAAGTAGATAAATGCTATAAGTAGAATTCCAGAATGCCATAATATGAATTCCAGAATACTATAAGTAGATGAATGCCATAAGTAGAATTCCAGAATGCTATAAGTAAATGAATGCCAAAAGTAGAATTCCAGAATGCCATAATATGAATTCCAGAATGCTATAAGTAGATGAATGCCATAAGTAGAATTCCAGAATGCCATAATATGAATTCCAGAATGCTATAAGTAGATGAATGCTGTAAGTAGAATTCCAAAATGCCATAATATAAATTCCAGAATGCTATAAGTAGATGAATGCCATAATATGAATCCCAAAATGCTATAAGTAGAATTCCAGAATGCCATAAGTAGAATTCCAGAATGCCATAAGTAGAATTCTAGAATGCTATAAGTAGATGAATTCCAGAATGCTATAAGTAAAATTTCGAAAAATCCGAATAATAAAATAAGAGTTCCAGCAGACCTCATGGGCAGAATATGAAATCGAGAAGGCCAATGTGAATTTCAGAACTCCAGAAGGCCATAGGATGAAGCCTCTAGTGATGCTTTATTAAGAAAGCCCTGACCTTTTGAGTGCCTTAGGGTCCATCAGGTAGTAGTAGGTCCAACAACCTCGAGGACGATATATGGACCTTCTCAATTCGGCTCAAGATTTGGAACCAAAGGTTGACAATAATTCTAACCATGCATGCGGAATACACATCGTGATCGATGTTTCGGCGAAAAATTAAAGCTTGAGGAAACATCGTGACCGATTTGTCGTGTTACTAAGTTCGTTGCTAACTTCATGATCGATACTAGCCAACCTTCCGGCAAGGTTCGCGGATGCGAGTCATGAGTAAGAATTCTTCCAACTTGCCTTGGTCGGCTAATTTGCCAAGCAGGTCATAAGGAGGCGGCACTTATAGAGCTTGTGCCCATAATTCTCGTACAGCTCGCAGTAGATGTCTGGGTCTGCACTTGCTAGTGGCGCCAGCTTGGGCGGATGGGCGAACCCATCCCTGCTTGACAGCTGTCGCATAAACTTCCTTGAGCGGCCATGAAAAGAAATGCTTTTGCTCATAGATTTGGTGGGGTTTGTTATCCTTTATGCCTTGCTCACAATCCCTTCAATCATTCGGACCGCTGGTTCGCTGTCTTGATGTTTCCTTTTCCCCTTTCCTTCAGCTCTCTGCTTAGGAGCATCGGGGGGAGGGGGGGGGAGGCATTTTCTGCGTCTTCTAAGAGTACGAACTAGCTAGCTCTAGCGACCAATTCAGGATAGCTTCTGAGCTTCACCAGTTGAAGAGACTTATACAAATCTCCGTTCTTCAGCCCCCTGCGATAATTATGAATGGCGAAGGCGGGGTCGACGTCTTCTGCTTCCTCTGCAACAGCAAAGAATCAGTTGGTGTAGTCTTGCAAGCTCTCCTGTTCTCCTTGCTTGATGTTGGCCAGCACCATATCGAAGACAACATGCGGCTTCGCCCAATGAAGCGGGCGATTAGCTCCCATTTCATGTGTTTATAGGAGCTGATGTGGCCTCTAGGTAACTTGACGAATCAGTTGAATGCGACTCCTTTCAACGTAGTGGCAAGGAGGTGGCATCATCGCCTCGTCTAGTCGTCGCCTTTTATAAATACCTCCTGACAGATTGGTCAGAAGACCGGTACAGGATTGGTTACAAACATCGTGCCCAAGGTTTATCAGGGAGACCTCTGTATCTCTAACTTCTCTGATGTTATATGTATGTGTCTGTTCTCTTCCCCCTCCTCCTGTCTGTCAGAAGGTATTTATAAAAGGGTAGCAGTGGAGTTCAGCGGATTTTTCGGAAAGGAACACTGAACACTTTTGTTGAGCACATACTGGTGGTCCCACCACTGTCGGCCACCAGAGAAACCGGAAGGTGTGGGTGGAGCACGATCTTCGTGACTCATGGGAATCTGTAGTGGCTAGATCATATGGCTTCTCGATCTTCGCGACGCGTGGGAATTAAAAACTGTGCTGATAGGGTGCTCTGATAGCGACAGCCGGAGCCAGACAATATCAGGGACGATGTTATAGGGATGCTGCTCAAGCATCGTGCCCGATGTTGTGGGGAATGTGGCAGCCGAATCCTCATGTACGATGTTTACTGGGAATACTTAGCTTTAATCATTGTATAAGATGTTTGAGAGATGCTATAACTTGAGCGTCGTATTTGATGTTTGGGTGAATGATTAGCTTAAGTATCGTGGTCGATATTTGAGAGGTTGAACCATCTTAAGTATCGTTTCCGATGTTGCGGAAGGCCGAACCATCGGGAACAGAGTACGATGTCTGCAAAAGAGAAACTTGATTAGTTATCGTTGACGATGACAGAGGTTTGAGAGGGTCCCTCTGGGCGCTTGTACGGCTGAGATGCAACGACGAATTCAAGTGTAAACATTCACACTTTGTGCCCTAGGGATGCCGATGGTCCCCAACAACAAGTCTACCAGCGTCTCAGGCTGCCTTTCATTCAGAGAGAATTGGACTCACAAGTAGGTAGACCAATCAGTAACGATACGAGTTTTTCAAGTTTGGTGACGAAAAAGATGAAAGTTCTGAAGAAGCCATGGGGATCGACATAGAAAGTGAGGAATCAGTGGATATATGTCCAAACTTTACAGAAGCTGTTGAGAATAATCAACGGAATGGAGAGACTTCAGAATTGTGGGCTTGTTTACATGCATTCCCTTTGTTCATTGGCTATCTGCAAGCATGAAAGATAAAAAAAAAATAACGATTTCAACTTTTTTCAGTTTCCCTCAACTTAGATCTCCTCGTACATACTGAGCCTCAGGTAATCTTCATGAGCATGAAACTAGTCTTGTCATTATTTATTTATTTATTTATTGATAGGAAGTCATATCATTAATCTTGATACACATATGAAAGGCAAAGGTTCAATGCCAGTCACTAAACTCTCTAGCTTGCACCAAAGCATCCCTAATCTCAACATTATGCTTCGTGAGGCTCAGAATAGATACCAATGTACCCTACAGTCATCGTACTCATTGCAAATTAGTTTTCATGTTTAACGTTAAACAAAGTTTAAGTTTAAACCAAAGCCAAACAAGATGAAAGTGGTTAGAGATATTATTATAATAGTAAGAGTTGGCTTAATGTGATATCCACTAACATTGTTTCTCGCATAACGGCCTAAAGAGTTTCTTGCCTTGACAAAACTTCTCTTGAAGTCAGGAACTACTGGTGTTGTCCGCATCTAGTTCAATCCTTATCAGAATAAGGTTCTGTGTCACATGCTACTATTAAACATAGAAGCATCATGCGACATAAATGAAATGAAAAATAGCTACTTCCACTATCATGCTTAAATGTACAATGGTAAGCATATCGTGATAGGTTGGTTCTTCCCCATCTAGGAGAGTCCATTGGGACTTTGGGCTAGAAAGATTTACATTTCATTCATGCACAAGGATTTAGGACCAGCATTGCTATTTATATACCAATGCAAATTAAAGAGTATGAGTCCAAATAATCATCATCTGCATGTGATAGGCCATCACATATAATATAGATCAATGATTCTATGACGGGTTATCACAGTAAGTGCCGGATATTCCAGGATGATTATGTGATTGTTCAGGCTAGACCTAAACGACTCGTTTTTGAAGACATTGGAAAATTATAAGTCCATGGAACAGCCCATTAAGTTCTTAATGAGAATTGTGTCGTATGAGTATTCAACATTTATAATCAGGTTTCCAGTAGACATGTTTTTCTAGTGGAACATACAAACTCATCAATAATACCTATTGAGCATTTTGAGCTTCTTCCCTCCCTTGAGAGGGACACCGGCCTTGAGTATCCATCGCCCAAGTACACTTCAATGAAAAGCAAATAAACACATCTTTGAATACCTGAAAATGACCTATGGAAACATTTTCCATATTCACAGGATTCTATGGAATTGATCAAGGTTTTGCAAGGACATGACTGACAATGCTAGAGGTGATCCAGTAGTGGTGATCCCTAATAAATGGTACAAGTTCCCACCCAGGGAGGATAGATGAGGACATCGTAGATACAGTTGTATAGGTGATCTTTTATGCAATCGATTGACAATTTAGAGCCAATCGTGTTTTGGCCATTTGATGGATTGGTATTTAGTTCATCTAATCTAATAAGTTAGTTTTAAGTTTGAGTTCAATTATAATAAACAAGCTTTTCCATCCAATCAATTTATTTGCAATATTTAGACTTAGTTGTTTTATTTTATTTAAGGTAAATTGCATTCAGGTCCTTAAGTCTAGGGCATAAATATCACAGGTCCACGGTTCTGAATTGTTAATATCTGGGACCCTGGCTTTTGCTATTATTATCAAATGAGTCATTTTAAAATTTTTTAAAATGACTAAATTACCATTCCTCTCTCTCAGTCTCCCCCCTCTTTCCCACTCTCTACAGCTGGCTCTCTCTTCTGCTAGCAAAGCGGCTGTTCGCCATTGCCCCTCCTCTCTCTTTACATCTCATGCCTGCACAAGATTGAGCGAGAGATCTAGAGAGAGGGAGCAGGGGGACCTTGACCTCTTAGATGATCGCTTTGCCAGCGGGAGAGAAAGTGAGAGATAGAGGAGGGCCCAGAGGGAGTGAGCGGGACCCTTGCCCCAAGAGGGAGATGTAGAGATAGAGAGAGAGAGGAGAGGGTGAGTGGCCCCTCGTTCCCCCAAACAATCACTTCGTTGGTATGCGAGAGAGAGAGAGAGAGAGAGAGAGAGAGAGAGGAGGGCGCGACTCCCTTTGCTCTGCCGGGAACTCTTCCCCAAGCGAGAAAGAGAGAGTAATTTAGTAATTTAAAAAATTATAATAACAAAAAAATTACAAAAAAAATTATTTGATAATTATTCCAAAAGTTAGAGACGCAGATATCAATAATTCAGAATTGTGAACTTGCGTAATATTACCTTAAACTTAGAGGCCTGGATGTAATTTACCTTTTATTTAATCCTACATCTCCCTTTGAGTTATAATGGAAACAGAACATCTATTTTTTTGTAATTGAATTTTATATTAATGGATGTTGAAAAAACAATTACTAAATTACTCACAATTAGATTTGGATGCGAGCATAAAGGAAAAATTGTGAAATAATTTAGAATAGTTAATACAAGAGATACCTTAGGAGGAAAGATTATTTATTGGAGGAGATTTAAATAGATATGTTGGAAGTATTGCTGAGGAATTTAATAGCATTCATGGTGAATATAGTTTTGCAGAGACAAATAAAGAGGGTAAAACTATTTTAGAGTTTTCTTCAACATATGAACTTATAATTGCTATCACTTTATTCAAAAAGAGAGATAAGCATGTTATCACGTACAAGAATAGAACTACAAAAATTCAGATTGATTTTCTTATAAGAAAACGAAATCGCTTGGATTGTAAAGATTATAAATTCATCTCAAGTGAATGTTTGACTACCCAACATCGATTAGTGGTTTTAGATTTCGAGATAAAAAATTGGAGAAGAAATAATAAACAGAAATCCTATTCTCGAACTTGATGGTGAAATCTAAAGAATGAGAAAAGATGTATATTTAAGAAGAAGGTTCTAAAACTTAGGAAATGAAACATTAATAGGGAAACTGATCTTAAGTGATTGACGGTTGCAAACTGCATCCGTAAGGTGGCGAAAGATGTGTTGGGAAAATCCAAAAGAATAATTTCAAATAATAAAGATACTTAGTGGTGGAAAGATGATGTATAAGAAAAAAGTTAAGAAGATAAAGATTTGTTATGGAGATTAGTTTAAAAATAAAAATAAAGATAAGTGAGAGAAATATAAAGTAGCTCAACAAAAATCTAAAAAAATAATCGGCAATGCCAAAAAATGGCTCTTGAGGATTTATATAAGAAGTTAGACACCAAAAAAGAAAAAAAATAATTATATAGGATGACCAAAATAAGAGATAAAAAACTAAAAACTTAATTTAAGTAAAATATATTAAGGATAAACAACAACAACAACAACAACAACCAAGCCTTAATCCCACTAGGTGGGGTCAGCTACATGAATCCTTTGTTTCCATTGCGCTCTATCAGTTACCAAATTCTTATCTAAGTTTAAGTAACTAAGATCGCTCCTTATAGTTTCTTGCCATGTCTTCTTTGGTCTTCCTCTTCCTCTTTGTACATGGGCAAAATCCAGTAACTCAATTTTTCTAACTGGAGCTTCAATTGGCCTACGATTTAGATGTCCAAACCATCGAAGCCAACTTTCTCTAAGTTTATCCTCAATTGGTGCAACACCAACTTTCTTTCGGATATACTCATTTCTCATTCTATCCTTTCGTGTATATCCACACATCCACCTTAACATTCTCATTTCTGCAACATTTATTTTATTTGTATGTTTCTTCTTTGCAGGCCAGCATTCAGCACTATATATCATCGCTGGTCTTACTACAGTTTTATAAAATTTATTCTTAATTTTGGATGGAATTTTTCTATCGCATAACACACCAGAAGCATTTCTCCATTTTACCCAACCTGCTTGAATCCTGCTAATAACATCATTATCTATTTCGCCATCATTTTGTATAATTGATCCAAGGTATCTAAAACGCTCACTCTTCTTGACAATTTGATCACCAATTGTCACATCTCCAATATACGTATTTTTTTCTTGACTAAATGTGCACTTCATATATTCAATTTTTAATCTACTGAGATGCAAACCTTTAAATTCTAGAGCATTCCTCCAAAGCTCTAGTTTCGCTTTAGCTCCCTCTTTAGTTTTCTCAATAAGGACAATATCATCTGCGAAGAGCATACACCAAGGCACTTCATCTTGGATATGTCCAGTCATGAC
>JAEMOT010000751.1:29504-37004 GCA_019297695.1 Apostasia ramifera
ATCTCTCCAAAACCATATCCACCATGGATACTATTAAATTCCTCAGCAACACGTCCAACATGTCCATTTAAATCTCCTCCAATAAATAATCTTTCCTCCTGAGGTATCTCTTGTATTAACTCTTCTAAATCATTCCAAAATTTTTTCTTTGTGCTCGCATCTAAGCCAACTTGGGGAGCATACACACTTACAATGTTAATAATCATTCTATTGATTATAATTTTTAAAGCCATAATTCTATCACAATTTCTCTTAACTTCCACTACATGATCCTTCAAGCTTTTATCCAGAATTATACCCACTCCATTCTTATTTTTATTCTTACCAGAGTACCAAAGTTTAAAACCTAGGCCATCAATTTCCTTAGCTTTCTCTCCAACCCATTTTGTTTCCTGCAGGCACAAAATATTAATCTTTCTATGAATCATAATATCCACCAACTCCATTAGCTTGCCCGTCAGGCTGCCTATATTCCAAGTTCCTAATCTAATCCTACTGACTTGAGTTCTACTATGATGGACTAGCTTCTTTACCCGCATCCGTCCATGATGTGGGGACTTTTACTCATTTTTCACTACACCCAGGCGCCGATGCAGCGGCCCTTGCCCATTTTTCACTGTATTCAGGCAATACAGCGCCTCGCTTCCAGGGAACGCCCTAGCTTTAACGCAATTTTCTAAAGGATTCATGTCATAATTGATTCGACAAGTTTTACGCTGGCTGTCGACTGCCTAACGCAACCCTCCGCATTTCTCATCCGGGACTTGGGACCCGGCAACGACGCGTTAATATATTAAGGATGAAGATCAAAAAATACTTTTTATGAAAGAAGATATTAAAGATAGATAAATAAGTTATTTCTAATAGCTTTTTAATGAAGGTTGTAAAAATTTAATTGATCTTACTGAACTCAGCATACAACAACAACAACCAAGCCTTAATCCTACTAAATGGGGTCAGCTACATGAATTTTTTGTTTCTATTGCATTCTATTAGTTACTAAATTCTTATCTAAGTCTAAATAACTAAGATCACTTCTTATAGTTTCTTGTTATGTCTTCTTTGGTCTACCTCTTCCTCTTTGTACATTGGTAAAATTCAATAACTCAATTTTTCTTACTGAACTCAGTATAAAAAAAAAATTACTCTTACATCTGACGTATCAGTAAAACCGAAGTCTGAAAAACTTTAAAGAAGATGAAGTATAAAAAAGCAGTAGAACGGGATAACATCCCAATAAATGTTTGGAAGTGCTTAGAAGATGAAAGAGTTTTTTGGCTCATTAGATTGTTTAATATGATTTTGAAAATTAAAAAGATATCAAATGAATGAAGAAACAATATATTGGTACATATTTACAAAAATAAAGGCGATGTATAGAATTGTGCTAATTATAGAGAAATTAAATTAATAAATTATACTTTAAAATATTGAGAAAGGGTGATCAAATATAAATTACGCCATAATACTAAAGTACTAGAGAATCAATTTGATTTTATGCCAGGTATATCTATTATAAAAGCTATTCATTTATTGAGAAGTTTAATGGAGAAGTTTAAGAAGAGAAAGGAAAACCTACATTTAGTTTTTATTGATTTGAAAAAAAATTATGATAAAGTTTCAAGAGAAGTACGTTGGAGTATTTTAGAAAAGAAAGAAATTTGCACTGCTTATATTCAAGTTATTAAAAATATATATAAAAGAGCTGTTATCTGCATTCAAATACAAGGAGATTTGACTAAGATTTTTTCTATTACAGTTGGATTACACCAAGGCTCAACTTTAAGTCCCTATCTTTTTGCTTTGATTATGAAAGCCCTAACTGGACATATCCAAAATGAGGTACTTTCGTGTATGCTCTTCGCAGATGATATTGTCCTTATTAATAAAACTAAAGAGAGAGCTAAAACAACTCGAACTTTGGAGGAATGCTCTAAAATTTAAAGATTTTAATCTCAGTAGATCCAAAATTGAATAAATAAAGTGCACATTTAGTTAAAAAAGAAACATTTATATTGGTGATGTGACAATTGGTGATCAAATTGTAAAGAAGAGTGAGCGCTTTAGGTACCCTGGATCAATAATACAAAATGATGGTGAAATAGGTTATGACGTTATTAGCAAGATTCAAACATGATGGGTAAAATGGAGAAATACTTTTAATATGTTGTGCGATAGAAAAATTTCATCTAGACTTAACGGTAAATTTTATAAAACTGTAGTAAGGCCAGTGATGATTTATGGTACTGAATGCTGGCCTGTAAAGAAAAAAAATACAAATAAAATAAATATTACAGAAATGAGAATGCTAAAGTAGATGTATAGATATACACGAAATAATAGAATAAGAAATGTGTCATTGCTATTGATTCCATCGGACTATTACTTGATGTTCTTTTTATGAATTTAAGGTAAGAAAAACAGTTTTTTTTTTAATTCTCTGACTGAAATTTCTTTCTCTGGTAGTTCCTTGACAACATTTTGCATGTAGCTGAAGATGAGAATCTTCATATGATCTGCAATGTTTCTTGTGAGTCTGTTGAATATCTTTTTGGTGATTATCTTGACTGACTGTCAACATATTTTACCATTTTTAAAATTTATTTTATTATTTTATTTCTGTATTTATGCCTCCTTTTTTGGCCTTTCAGATTCAGGATTTACTGGAAATTGCCTTCTTGATTGTTCATTAAATACAAAACATCTGAAATCTCAGATCTCACTAAAGCAGGATGATGATGGTGATAAATCTGCCTTGCATTGTACTGCAAAAGCTATTTCCTTTCGTACACCTGGGCTGGCTAATCTACCACTAGAACATCCTGACAATCATGAACTGCATGGTGCTTTCCCCAGTACATTTTATCAGGGTGATTGTCTGGATGATAAACAATGGCTTAAGGATGGCTTATCATTTGGCTAACAGAACCTTATTTCTTATAATGTCTCTAACCAAATTGAAAGTGGAATTTTGTCACAGAAAAATGAAGACGGCAGGATTCCAATTCCTGGAATTGAAATGCCTCAGAGAGTTTATGGCTCTTTATGTGACTTGTCAGATGATGGAGCATTCTCAAGTCAAATTGCTGCTTCACTGGATGAACATGCAGGCGTGGATAAGCATGCAGCTGGTACTGAGTTTAATCGAGCAAGCCGCAAAATTTCAGAATATACAAATGATGTTATAACCACCAAAAGATTGCGCAAACCCACTCGTAGATACATTGAGGAAACATCTGAAATGAAACCCAAGTGTTCCTTTGAGAGCCCCAATACCACTACAGTTAGATCCAAAGACAAGGTATTACATTCAAGAACACAAAGGCAGTATTATAGGAGAGGAGCAATGCAATTCTTTTATGAGTATTATCCTGATAGAATGCAATCTTGGAAAGGTCGCCAAAGAACAAATGCTAAACACTAAGTGGTGAGTTTCAATAAACTTATATGCTGTAACTTTTCCCTGTAACTTATTGAATCAAATTTTTGCTAATTGGGATTGCACCAATTGAGGATAAACTTAGAGAAAATCAACTTAGATGATTTGGACATATAAATAGTAGGTCGATTGAAGCTCCAGTTAGAAAAATCGAGTTATTAGATCTTGCCTATGTACAAAGAGAAAGGAGACAAAAAAAGACATGAAAAGAAACTATAAGGAGTGATCTTAGTTACTTGGACATAGATAAGAATTTATTAATTGATAAAGTGCAATGGAAATAAAAAATAGAAATAAAGGATTTATGTAGCCGACCCCACATAGTGGGATTAAGACTTAGTTGTTGTTGTTGTTGGATGTTGAAAAAAAATTAGTTCCTAGTTATGATTCTAGTGGAGTCAACATTCCAATGAAGAAAATAGTTGGGATCTCAGGTGAGAATCCTCAAACTCTAGTTATCCTTTGAATAAAAAAAAAGTAGAAAAATTCCTATAACCACCTTTCGTACTTCCTGTCCCCACCAAACATATGATCGCAACCACCCCTACTTTGTCGTTCGATTACACAATATATATTGCCCTTCCCACATGTGTATGGATGCTCGTGATAGTCCAGATCATTCAACTAAGATAAATTTCTATAATGCCTAAATATTCTTTGATTATATTGATTTGAATCTGAAAATATTTTTAGACTTAAATTGTTCATTGCATTTATTTTATTTGAGAAAGCCCAATTTCCTTTTTAAGTATATTGTTGAATTTATTTTAGGGTAAAATAGCAATTGTGCTCTTCTAATTTGGGCCTATATGCCCCTGGGCCCCTCTGATTTCCTAATCCTCTACTTTAAGATAAAGTGAAACAAGGTCCTCAAGCTGTAAATTCCAAAAACTAAAGGACACTTCTTTTTGTTATTCTCACTCCATCCATTCAGCTTAATTGTGATAAACTATCATTAGATTGTTGGTCTAAAATTAACACATTTTCATTCACATCTTGTTGTAAATTTTTGGTGCAAAATCTGTCTTGGAGTTTGTGAATGATTTGAGATAAAACTAAACCAATTCCTTTGGGGGGGAAAAAGAGCTAGTTTAAACTTGTTTAAATATAAACCAAGGAAAACATGCAACAGCATGAAGACCAAATAGCATGAGCACCTCCTCTTGCTGTATTAACGATAGAGAGGGCTAAAGAAGAGAGTAGCTAACATAAATATGACTATTACAAAGACAAAGACTGACATGCAAATTTACAGATTTTAATTACTAGTATAAGCACTAAGGTGTTGTCTCACTTTGGCTGTCATTTTCATTTAGTACTCAAAACTGTATTGACATACGCAATTGTAGCTAAACATTAATCCAAGCCTGTACGAGGTTCTCATTTTCATACATTGGGTTAGAGGTATGAAATAATTTCATCTGTTTATGAATAAGTTCCTCTCTATCTGCAATTCCTACTTGTGCATTATATTGCTCCATTTACTTTTACCCAAGGACAGCCATGATTTGAGGTGTGCATCGTAAATCTCTGCATTGTGTGTGTTTTGATCTTTATTTGCATCAATTTTTTAACACTAGAAATTAACTAACTTTAACTAACTTGAAATATCAAAAAAACTAACTTTAACTTAGAGAACAAATTAAGCTTTTTTGAGTTTTAGAGCTAAAGGCTTGGAAGAAGAAAAAAATTATATAAAGAAAATGTAGTTTGAGGCCATTTGCAATAAGACTTAATTTAGTAATGCGGGACAATATGCATGACGCAATCCTAATTAGAGATCAGCAGATAACTTTAACGAATGAGCGTAAAATTGTTCAGAAATATCTTTGATGATAATTACGTAATAACTAAGAAACTATAAATCCGACAGGTAGATCGATTTTAAATATTTAGAAGCAAGTCCAAATATTATCTAATAAATTTACCAAATGATTTAAAGCAACTTTATCTCAACAAATCAGAGCTAAGGATACACAGTAATATAGGTATGCTCACAAGTAATAATACCCAAATAATAATTTATCACGTAATATAATTTCAAGTTTGCACAAATGAGCAAATCAAACAATCTCAATAACAGATTCCATCACCAGATTTTGAGAATACTTGAGATATCGATTAAGTTTCGAGTTACCTTGATCAGAGAGTTCCAACCTTCCACAGCACACCTCTGCAGTCTGAACCGGGAATTGCCGTTAGACGGACAGCAGGCGGCAACGAGAGCCGCGAGGCAGAGTCAGTGGGCCAATCGAAACTACACGCTTCCGATGCGGACGACGAGAAGATGGTGGTCGATGGCGGCAGCGATGGCGGCGGCATCTTTATCAGGGCGCACGCAGGGTTGTGCGCGCAACAGATGTACGAGGAGCCATCGGCCTATGCACGAGCGAGCAGTGAGGCGGAGGCGCGGTGGTGCGGAACGGCGGGATGATCGGCCTCCACGCGACCAAGTAGGCGAAAGTGAGCAACGATGGTTGGCAAGCTCGCCGGCCGGCGACGTGGGCGGGAATGAGCTGGCTGTTCAGTGCGCAGGAGTTGCGCACTGGAGTCGTCGCAGATCAGGCCAAACGGGTGACGAGGTGTGCGGTGGCGACGGGTCTGATCAGCAATGACAACGAAGTCGCCGGCGTTCGCCGGTGACCGGCGGGAGGCTTGGAGGAGGAGGCGAGGCGAGCGGGGAACGCTGTGGCCGCGAGCCATCTCAAGCCGCAGAGGAAGGAAAAATAATAATACTGAAATTTAGGGCGAGAAATTACAAAATGGGGCCTGGACTTTGATGGGTTTGAAATTAAGAACTAAGAAAAAAGAGTTGGGAAATATCTCAAATTTTTTTAAGGTATTTAGGAATTTTTACCCAAGGTCTCAACCCTTCCCTTCAACGGGATATAACACACAGTATTTCAAATACAAAGTAATTTCATTCTAGGATTAAGAACAACTAATACATTCCATGCCTTTTATAAGCCTATTACAATAGAAATTCAAAATACTGAAATAAATGCTAAAATAAATGCAAAAATAAAAGAAATTACAATCATACCATATACGAGTGTCTAAAAAAGAAGGAAATAAATGAGATCAGCCCAAAAATTAGAATATTCCCATTCAAATCAATAAATTGATTTAAATGGGGATTTTCAATCCACTGATCAGCCACAATCATGCCTGTTGTCAAATCTGCAGATATCAATCCTCTATCCATATTAACGCCATATGGTGAGATCTCGAGCACCGAGTGTAAACCCTATCTACAATAAATCGACAGTCTGATAGCATCGTGTCCCCACCATTTAGTCCTGGGACCAATTCAGCTCTGTTCCCAAACTTTTACGTTACAAGTGCTTTCACAGAGTGTAAGACCAAGCTTATCTTTCCACTTGAATAATTTACTTTAACGAAGGCTTGGAATAATAAAATCTTGTTTGCTGATTAACAGACCATTCGACCATTTCCCAAGACTTTACAATGATACCTAAAAAATGGCCATTTATGAGGGAATTGCTGGTGTTACAAGAACAAAAAGGCATACAAAGACTTATCGAAGAAAAAACAAACTATTCAACAATGCCACTTCGAAGACAAAAAACTGATTTTCGACTATCGATAACTAAGAAAAGCAAATTGTGGAAACATTCCAACTCTAAGACTTTATACAAATTTGAAGATAAACATGTTACAGGATTTTATGTGAGAAAAGTGTAGTTTCGTAGTTACCACAAACTAGGTAATTAGCTTGAAACTTAGAATATGTTTGGGTTTCCCCAAAAATAACTCACTGAAGGATTATAGATTTTCACTTAGACCTAAATCATCATAAGTAGCTAACAGAGAACTTATCTTCATGTTCCTTTTTTCTTCATGAAGGCTTTAGGAGGCTGAAGTTCCCCTTTTATTGTTGGTCGTCACCTAAGAAGCACAGACACGGGACACGCCACGGACACGTGTCGGACACGGCGGGACACGTGTCCAATTTTTTAATTTAAAAAAAAAAATTTAGGACATGGTTGGACACTTCTCGGACACTTCTGGACATTTGTAGGACACTTACAAGAAACTTG
>JAEMOT010000751.1:39504-56717 GCA_019297695.1 Apostasia ramifera
GATATTAATAATGTTTAAAAAATATAATTAATTTGAAAAAAAAATTAAAAGATATTTTTGAAAATTATAACAACAAAATATATAAGTTATTATAATCTACCATAAATTTATATTTTAAATATGAGAATATGTTGTATTATATATAAATATAACAGTCATATCCTGACGTATCCGTATCCTACTTTTTTTAAGTTTGGAGTATCGTCGTATCCGTATCGTATCGTATCCGTATCGTCGTATCGTACTCGTGCTTCATAGGCTAGGAGTACAAGTAAGTTGATATCAAATTTCATGAATACTTATTGCTTATAACTTACATTATTTTCTTAGAAATTTAATACTTATTACTTTTGATGCTAATTGCTAGGTCTTTCATATTATTTGGTGAAGTAGTCCGATGCGTAAATATCTGATTATATAGCTACGTTTTGGCATAGGTATGTCGAACCTCTCCTGAATGAATATTACAGTTTTTATATTTGATTAGTCTTGTATGCATTTAACTTTTTTATAACTTTTCTATCCCATATATTTGATCAATTTATAGTTTCTTTTATTTTTATTAAAATTCTAGTAAATAAATAATTTTATTCATTTTACGTGTCCTAGAAGCGTCGTGTCTTATTTTTTTAAAATTGATGGATCCCCGTGTCTGTGTCTTGTCGTGTCCGTGCTTCTTAGGTCGTCACTATTGGATTTCACAGCAGGCGATGGGTCTCCTAAATGCTCTCATTGTGAATGAACCAAACAATAGCAACAACATCCCCACACATGTTGCTCTTCTTGGCTCCTTTAGTAGGTAGAGAATGAAGCAATAGATGCTAGTGCAGACCATTGAGAATTCTTTACACGTCGTTATCTTGACCCACTCCTGCATAATGGCCTCACAAGAGGTTGACGTGGCCACTTCTGCACAATGACTTGGCCATTCCTTCATAACAGTCCGAGATTTTTTAGACTTTCAAAAACACAAGTTCAATCTTTCGAGGAATGGCCAAGTTCAAAATTGAACAAACAAATAGCTCTTTAGGTTTATTGAAGTCTCCTTGAAGATTGCTTCCATTTTGAGGCCTTACTCATATGTGATCACTAAACCTCATTTGTGAGATCCCTTCAACAAGACTCCATCCTCAGTTAGTCAACTTTGTCAAAAACACCTTAATTCGAAAATGGTTCTTTGCTGATGATGGATGAAGTCCTTGAAAACATTTTCTTCGTGGAGCAATTTCATTGAGCATTTTCGACGAGTCATCTCAACTTCTTCACTTGTCCTCCTCATAAGGAGTAAAACCCAAACAAACTCCCAACTGACTTATAAGAGAACTTCCAAGCCTGTTGCAGCGTGGCAAACTTCATGCTTCGCTCAAGTTGTGCATTATATCCAATAAGTTTCATTAATGTGGATCATTTTTAGCAACATGGTACAAGTTCAATTCTTTGAGAAATTCTCTTCTTGAAAATGAACAAACAAAAAGCTCTTTAACTTTATAGAAGCTTTGTCGAAGATTGCTCCCTTTGAGGCCTTCCTTGTAGGTGAAGCACCAACCCTCGTTTGTAAGATCCCTTCATCAAAGACTCCATCCTCAAATAGCCATATCAAAAACATATTTATTTGACAATTGCTCTTTATTGATGACGGATAACCGCCTAGAAATACTTTCTTTGTGGAATAATTTTATCAAGCATTTTCAAAGGGCCATCTTGACTTTTACGCTGCCCTCCTCATAAGGAGGTATAACCAAACAAACCACCTGCCAAACTTATGACAAAACATCAAAGTCTATTGCATCCCTGTGTCCTTGGCCCAATTGTTGATTGGTCATTATATCCAACAAATTTGCATCAGCATGGATCTTCCTCAGTAATAGGTCTTCTTTTCAAGGATGATCTAGTAAATAGTGGACCTCTATGTGCTTCAATTTTGATTGAAAACTTGGATTCTTCGCTAAGTGAACTGCACTTTGAGAATCACAATGCAAAAGATAATTGTCCTTTTTGCGTTAAAATTTTTCAAGTAGCCTCTTTATTCATAGCATCTTTTCACCCCCTTCTATTGTGTCTATAAGCTCAGCCACAATCGTCAAAAGAGTCCTGCACTTTTGTAGCTTGGATTGCCATGCAACAACTCTCCCTTCAACGATGACTAGATTTCTGGATGTGGACTTCCTTAAGTCTATAACTCTGACCATACTTGCATCTGAGAAACCTACAACCTTTATTTTCTCCTTTCCAAAGCACATCACCATGATTATGCCTCGAAGATAGCTAAGGATCCACTTCACTATTGCTCAATGCTCTTTCCAAAGATTTGAAAGGAACTTGCTAACAACTCTCATCATAAGCTATGTCAGCCTCGTATATATGCTTGCGTAAATCAAGCTTCTTACTGCCAACAAATAGAAAATTTTTGATATCACCACCTTCACTTTGTTTGTAGGATTTGTAGGATTCTACTTAGTGAATACTCGAAAATGGCTTGCTAAATAGGGTGGCAACTTACTTTACCTTGTCTACATTGAAACTTCAGAGAACTTTCTTAGCGTAAACTTTCTATGACAATTAGAGTTTCCTCCCCTTCCAATCCCTTTAAATTTTCATGCCTAAAATTTGTTTTGAATCAAGTCCTTCGTATCGAGCATCCTACTGAGTCCAACCTTAAGATTTTTGATTTCTGGCACTCGTTATGATGACCAACAAATCATCGACATATCTCACTTTATAGAAGAGCTATGAAGTCTTTGCTTCCATTGTGCTTTTTATAGACACAGTGAACTAAGATGATTCACTAGTACCTCTTATTCGACCATGAACAAGCCAAATTTCTTGTACCACTGCATAAGAGCATGCAAGCCACATTAGCTTTTATACTGTCAACAAGCATGATGTTTCTTTCCTTTCATGTTGAAATTTAGGTTGCATCATGTATATCTCTTCCTCCAATTCAACATGAAGTAAGGTTATCTTGACACCTAGTTGTTCGACTTCCAAACCTAATCTCACAGCTAGATTGAGGATAGTGTAGATCAATGTCATCTTCACCACCAGTGAGAAACTCTCCTCGAAATCAATCTCCTAATTCTGCTTAAGGCCTTTCATGATGATTTTCGACTTGCCCCAGTAGTTCATCGGCGTTTTTCTTCCCTTGGATAGCTTGACCAACTCATACGTGTTGTTTTTATGCTGGGAACTATTTTCAGCTACTTAGCTCTTCGTCATTGGTCAACATATTTGTCAATGCTTCTTTGATGCACTCTAAATCACCTTCATCAATAGAGTAATGTAATTGTTTGCGGATACTTCATCGAAGGTGCTACTTCCTTGAAGATTTCCTCGGTACTTCATCTTCGAGTATGCATCCTAAAAAACGTCTTCTTCATCTTCAGCTTGTTCGTCTTCTCCATTGATGGATTCTTCGTCTTTGACTCTAGGGTGTTCTTCAATTTCAAGATTATCGTTTGAATCTTTTTGACTACCATTGCATCTAAAGCCGATTCATCCTCATCAAGGTCAGCTAAAGATGATTATACCTTCTCTCCCTTCTTGACATCATCAAAACCATGTCTCAACTTTGGATGATTTCCTTCTCCTTTGGGCCTTATAATCTATACACATAATCAGTCTCTATAGTAAGTATACACTGTCCTACCTTAGCATCCGATTTCGCATGATCATCTTTCGACACACGATCAAAGGCTTGAACCCAAATACTTGCAATTGTTTTAGAGACCTTTTGTGCCTCTCATACCATCTCTAGAAGCTGCCCTTCCAAACAAAAGTTAGGTCACCTGTTAATGAGGCATGCTGCTGTTACAAGTGATTCAGCTCAAAAGGTGTTCAACAACTTGGCTTGCAATCGAAGACTATAGGCCTTTTTCGACTTTCATCCTTTCTGTGATATCATGTGGCGAACTCTTCAACACAATCCTCTTATGTCAAATTCCACAAGCTCTATAGTACTTTTCGAAAGTTCCCAAGTATCTGCCTTTGCTGTCAGTGAGCAAGCACCTGAGAAACCTCCATGTCTCTATCTTCACTAATAGGTGAAAATCATTGAACTTACTGTCAATGAAAGTAATGAAGGAGAAGCTCCACCAAGTGGTCCTCCCTTATTTCGCACACATCAGAGTAGCAGCTAGGTCTGTAGTTCATGATCAAACAATGTCATCTTCATCACCATAAGTTGGTTGACTCGGAGCATAAGGTTCCTTCCCTGATCTTCATGTTGACAACCTTCTTAATAAAGGTCTTGTTACCTGCAATTTTATGCTCATACAAACCTTCCAATTTCTTTCATAAAGAATGGGCCGACACCTCTTTTAACACTAAATTGGATACGCCCTCATCCAGCCACATCCGAATGCCAACAACTATTTTCTTGTCTAAGTCCTTCCAACCCTCCTGCTTCAACTGACTTGCTTTTTCTCAAAGCCTAACAAAGGTAGCTGCAGATACATCCATCTCAAAAGGTCCCAAATCTTTTGCTTCCAACCCTCCTATAGTTTTTTTCAAGCCTACTAAATGTTGTTGAGTTTATCATCTTTAAGGAGTACACAACCTGAACTCTGATACCACTCACTACTTTAAGAGAAGAAAAAAATGTATGACTAGTCAAAGAAAAAATAGATTTTCAATTATAAATAACAAAGAAAGGCAAATTAGGAAATAATTTTCTCTTACAAGACTTTGTACAAGTTTGAATATAGACACATTACAAGATTTTACATGAGAAGAGTATAATCACACGTAAAGTAGCAAGTCGGAACGGGGGATATGCTTGAGTTTCTTCTCTTGTGACTCACTAAAGGGATATTGATTTTCACTTAACTAGTCCTAAGTGGCTAATAAAGAACTTTTCTTTTTTAGTCCTTTCTTCTCGCGAAGGCTTCAAGAGGTTGTTCTCTTGGATTGCTAGTTGTCATAGCTAGACTTCACTATAGATGATGAATCTCCAAAACACACTCATTGTCGGTGATCCTCACAATAATAACAACATTTCACACGTGTTGCTCTTCTCAAATCATTACATAAGTGGAGAATAGAGCAAAAATTTTCAATATAGATTGAAAACAATGCCCTATACATCCTTGTCTTGATGTGACCCCTCCACATAATGGCAAGGTAGGCGGCTGACCTGGTAAGTCCTTCATAACCGTCTAAGATTTGCTAGACCTTTTGGAAACACACATTTAATTATTTGAGAAAGTCTCGTAAAAGGGTGAATGAATAAGTAGCCTTAGGATCAAAGATGCTCCCTCGAAGATCACGTCCTTCAAGGCCTTCCTTGCACATAGACCACCTATCCTAGGCCTTCCTTGCACATAGACCACCTATCCTAGGCCATGGGATTCTTTCATTGAAGACTATCCTCAATTAGCAAACCTTGTTGAGAACACCTTTTTCTGACAATAGCTTTTCGCCAATGATAGATGACCTCACCTCTTTAAAAAAGTTTTTTTGAGGAAGATCTTCATAGAGCATATTCGCAAAAAAAAAGTGTTAGCATTCCAAATGATCACAGCCACTAAAGGAAGACACGAGCAGTATGTAGTAGCATGATATAATCTACAACATGAATAACATAAAATAAAAGCCATAGATTACCTAACATCAGACAGTAAAGGTAACAGTTCGGGTTTGCTTGCTGTAAGCTTTTGCTCTTGTGCTGAAGTGCAGTTAATGAGCCTATAAGATGAACCACCGCAAACAGCTACTGCTGATTGGGAAGAAAACATGGTAGGAATAGCTGCTTTTGTAGCTTGGTCATTTTGGCCTTCCACATACTTTCTTGAACGACCCCATTCATGTGCTTCTTACAGCATTTCCAATCAGCAACTACATTCCTTGAGCACTGCCATTTCTTGCCGGCAGTTTGACAGCATCTGCTTGGCTATGGATCAGCATTTCCTGAATCATCCAGATGGAAAGATCCCCCACTCTACTGTAAATATCATGCATTACGAGCAAAAACATTAGAACAAGTACATTGCTAACTTATACGACAATTTCTACTCCAACCAATCTATCCCTTCATCATGTTCTGTAGTGCCAGAGGATTACAAGTTCCAGATCCATAAAATCCAGAAATAAATGCTCCAAATTTTTTGAAGCCCCTTTTGATTGGAATGACTAAATTTGATGGTATAGGCAGTTTTGCGTCAATATACTTGTAGATCATAACCTGTTACTCCAGTTCCATCCATTGTGATGGGAGAAGGGTCCTGTTGTCCATGCCACAATAATATTATTAACTCATAATTGAATTTTTAGGGCCAAAGTCCTCTATAAGAAGATGAATGAAAATGGGAGAATAACTACAGGGGAAAACTAGAATTCAAAGCCTCATACGATTTGCAATCAGAGAACTCAAATACTAATTAAAGCAAGAAGAGGAGCCATTGACAGAAATAATAAAGGAAATCCTAATAGCGTAAAAGAAATAGTAGCAAAACCAGAGAATAGTGACTTGCACAGGCACAAAACCCTAATAACGATGTCTGCATAAACTCCGTCCTCCATCAAAAAAATAAGAAATTTCAATAATCCTAGCAAAACTCTACGTCATTACCCTAATAACGATGAGGCCGGAAGGGGATGAAGAAACTGACACATAATGAAAGAACGACAAGGCTCCTTCACCGTTGAGTATCAGGGCTTTTGGTTTAGATGAAGAAAAGCTCAACATTCGCTCGGACCCAGGGAAGGAAGCAAGGTGCCGCCTTGCATGTTCCTGTATCCTTCTCATAACTCTGGCCAATTGAGACGACATCGATCATATTCTTGGCCGCATTGGATCTCCCATGCTTTTGGAGAAGACGCATGCACAGAGCCCTTTGTTTGTCGGTTTGACAGCGGAAGAGGCCACGAAGAACGAACAATTAAACTTTAAATAAAAATTTCTTTTGGGCTTTACATCCAGGTCCCTGAGTATAAAGCTTAATATTGTGTAGATCCATATTTTTAAAATTTAACATCGGGGTCCCTGAGTTTTAATAAATTATCAAATAAATTCTTTTTTTATTTTTTATTATTAAATTTTTTTGAAATTACCATTTTACCCCTGTCATTCTCTCTCTCCTCCTGATCCTGTTCATGCGGCGGCTGCCAACGGTCCGACTGCCGCGCGACGTGTTCGCCGGCGCCAGCGCGACCCACCGACGGCCGTGCGGCCCGAGGGCGTGCGCTGAATCGGGAGGGGAGAAAGAGATGTCGCCTCTCTCTCTTTCCTCCCAATCCGGCACACTCGCGCGTGCGCAGGATTGGGAGGAGAGAGAATGACAAAGGTAAAATGGTAATTTTAAAAATTTTAATAATAAAAAAGTACACATTTGATATTTTATTAAAACTCAGGGACCCGGTGTTATAAATTTAAAAACGTGGACCTGCATGATATAAGCATTAAACTCAGGGACCTGAATGTAATTTACTCATTTCTTTTTTAACTCATTTATTATATTATAATATATGAGAAATATAATATAAACTATACAACTATTATTAGTGTATCGGTTAATTTGGGCTAAAAATACACATTTAGAAGCCAATTCGGTGCATATTAAGTTATCTTAACTAATTTCTGAATAAAATTAGTCTCTAAAGATGTCTATTACATTGAAATAGATCGATATACCATCAACTAGTGGTATAATTATGGGTAATTAGTTAAAATAACTTGACATATATCAAATAAATTACTAAGCATATATTTTCGAATAAAATACATCGATATAATAATTATAAGTGAAGTATTTAGTAGTACTAAGCTAAAATACCTCTATTTGGAATAAATCGATATTAAATGCTGGATGGATTTGAATTGAATAATAGCGTCTATAAATTATTCACTACTCTAGCAATGAATTTAATCTGAATATATGCTTTTAGAGTCTCACTCATAGCATATCACTATGTTTTAACAAAATTCTAGTGATTAAATGTCAGTTCGATATTTTTTCAATGCATTTCAATGAAATACTAAGTTCATACATGAATTTACTATGTATTACAACATTTCCACATTGTTGTCGTAATTACACAACTTTATACTAGTTGAATAGATGTATTTAATCTGAATAAACTTGTATAGAGTTTGATTTTCATTTATGTCAAGCTATTTTATCTTAATATAAGTATTTATATAATTATTTAAAAATATATCGATATATTTTCATTAGTATATGTTTTAGAGACTAATTTATTATGCATTAATGCATTTAAACTGAAAAGCAAATTATGTATTAACGCATTTGAACTGAACAGTTACTATTACACAACTATTCATTAGTGTACCGATTAATTTAGGCTAAGGACATGTATTTAGAGGCTGATTCAATGCATATCAAGTTATTTTAACTAAATTCTATTAATTATGTAGCTACTCGATGACTTACTAATATATTTAAATATCATTATTGCATTAATGTATCGATATATTACATATTAAGGTTTTATATATTAGTACTCGGAATTTCACAATGGATATCTGTTATATCAAATAATTAAAACAGAATCCACATGTTTCGAGACTTATTCAACGCATATCAGAATATTTTTGGCTTAATATCAACAATTATACAACTCTTTAGTAGAATATCAAAGTATTTTAACTTAATAGATGCTTATAGAAATTTATTTAATTCATATCAATTTTTTTAAATTGAAAAGTGAAAATTATATAATTATTTAATAGTATATTAAGAAATTTAAACTGAATCCATATATTTCGAGATCATTTCTTTAGATATCAAGTTATTTAAATTAAATTCTAGCAATCAATCAATGATTCAATTGTTTTTCATTTTAGTTTAAAATAATATTAATATTTACCTACTATTCTATTACATGTCAAGGAGTTTCAACCAAATTCTCATAGTTACACAATATAAATTTATTATATCACTGTAATTTAATAAAATAATCATATTTAACGATTGATTCGATGCATATTGAGGCATTTTAATTTAATAATAGCCTTTATACTTATAGTTGGCAGTTTATCAATGCATCTGGTATTAGTAGATGCTTTTAAGGACTAATTTACTTGATATCATTGAATTTGAACTAAAAAGAATAATTATGCAATTATTTAATATTATATCAAAGATTGTAAGTTGAATGTAAGCATTTTAGAGATTAATTCATTACAAATGAAATTATTTTGTCAAACTACTAGTAATTATATAATTTTTTGATAATTTGTGAATTTATTTAGATAGAATATTAGCATTTAATATCAATTTATTCTGAATCAATGTATGTTAGCTTAGTATTATTAAATACATCACTTATAATTATTATATCAATATATTTTATCAAAAAAATATGCTTAGTAATATATTTAATATATATTAAATTATTTTAAACAATTACTTGTAATTGTACCACTAATTGATGGTATACCGATCTATTTAATTTAATAAACATCTTTAGAAACTAATATATTACATAACAATGAATTTGAATTGAATAATAGTATCTATACTATTATTAGCTACTTTACTAATGAATTTAGTCTGAATATATTAAAAATAATCGATGTATTTTAATTAGTATATACTTTTAAAGATTAATTTATTATATATTAATGCATTTGAACTCAACAGTTGCTATTATACAATAATTCACTAGTGCATCAATTAATTTAGGCTAAAGACACGCATTTAGAGGCCAATTCAGTGCATATCAAGTTGTTTCAACTTAATTCCACTAACTATGTCGCTATTCGATGATTTACTAATGTATTAAAATATAATCATTGCATTAAGGCATCGATATGTTAACCAAGGTATTATAAGTTAGTACTAGAAATTACACAATGTATATCTATTATATCAAATTATTAAAGCTGAATACACATGTTTTGAGATATATTCAATGCATATTAAGATATTTTGATTTAATATCAGTAATAATATAACTCTTTAGAAGTATATCAAAGTATTTCAACTTAATAAATACCTATAAAGATTTATTTATTTCATATCAATGTTTTCAAATAGAAAAGTGAAACTTATATAATTATTTAATACTATATCAACAAACGTAAGCTAAATACACGTATTTAGTGACCGTTTCATTACACATCAAGTTATTTTGAACTAAATTCCCGCAATCACGCGGTAATTCGGTGGTATTTCATTTTATTTTAAAATAATGTTAGTATTTAGATAATGGTTTGTCACGTGTCAACGTGTTTCAATCAAATTCTCGCAGTTACACAACTTACAATTTATCATCGTAATTTAACAGAATACTCTTATATAGCAATTGATTTAGTGCATATTCGGACATTCTAACTTAATAACACTCTTTATACCTATACTTGGTGGTATATCGATTTATTTGATCTGCTTTGAAGAACTAATTTGCTTGATATCATTTTATTGGAACTGAGAAAGAACAATTAAGCAACTGTACATTGTTATATCATCGACTGCAAGTCGAATGTAAGGCTTTAGAGATTGATTCATTTGCAAATAAAGTTAGTTTATCAAATTGCTCGCAATTATGTGATTTTTCGATGATCGGTGAATGTATTTGAATAAAATTCCAGGATTTAATATCAATGTAATGCAAATCGAGATATTTTAGCTTAGTACTGTTAGATACATCACTTACAATTGTTATATCGATGTATTTTGTTTGGAAACATATGCTTACTGATCTATTTGATGCATATCAAGTTGGTTTGACTAATTACCCATAATTATACATCTGGTTGATGATATATCGACTATTTAAACTTAATAGACATCTTTAGAGACCAATTTATTGCATAATAATAAATTTGAATTAAATAATGGCTTTATTCCATTATTCGCAGCTCTGCCAAAGAATTTAATCTAAGTTATGATTTCAGAGTCTCTCTTGTTGTGTATTAACTAAATAATAGCAATTATATGCCAATACGATATTTTTTCATCAAATTTGAACTAAATACTAGCGTTCAGACATTAATTCACTGCTTATAATAGTATTTCAACATAGGTCTCGTAATTACGCAACTTATATTAGTTAAACAGATGTATTCTAGCTGAATATACATGTATAGAGATCAACTCCTTTCATGTAAAGGTAGTTTGTGTTAATACAACTATTTGAAAGTATATCGACCTATTTCTATTAATACACGCTTTTGGAGACTAATTTGTTACGAATTAATGTGTTAGCAGTGAACAATTATTATTATACAATTATTCATTAATATATCGATACATTTAGGCTAAAGACATGCATTTAGATGTCGATTCGGTGCATATTAGGTTATGTTTACTGAATTCTATTAATTATGTAGCTACTCGATCACTTACCATTGTATTTGAATATAATCATTCCATTAACGTATCGATGTGTTACATATTAAGATATTATAAGCTAGTACTCGGAATTCGCAATGTATATCTGTTATATAGAACTATTAAAATTGAATACAAATTTTTCGAGACTTATTCGACAAGTATCAAGATATTTTGACTTAATATAAGTAATTATACATTTATTTAGTGGTTATCAAAGTATTTTAACTTATTAGATGCCTATATAAATTTCTTTCTTTCCGATTGATGTTTTTTTTTTTCTTTCCAATTGATGTTTTTTTTTTTCTTTCCAATTGATGTTTTTAAACACACGAGTGAAAAATACATAATAATTGAATGCTGTATTGATAACGTTTGGCTAAATACACGTATTTAGTGACCGTTTGGATTCATATCAAATTATTTAAACTAAATTCTAGGAATCACGTGATAATCCGAGGTTTTTCATTTTATTTTAAAATAATATTAACTTTTAGATACTGTTCTATTTCTTGTTAAGGCGTTTCAACTAAATTCTCACAGTTACACCAAATACATTCGTTATATCACCGTAATTTAACAGAATACTCTTATTTTGCGATTGATTCGAAGCATATTGAGGCATCTTAACTAAATGACAGCCTTTATACCTATAGTTGATACTATATGGATCTATTTATTGTTAATCGATGCTTTTAGTTACTAATTTACTTGATATCTTTATATTTGAATTGAAAAAGATTGCAAGTAATTGATATTACAAGATTTTAGTTATTATTTATCATTGTTATATAGAAGATTGTAAGTCGAATGCGAGCATTTAGTGATTGATTCATTACAAATAATGTTATTTTATCAATCTACTAGCAATTATTTGACATTTCAATAATTGGTGAATGTATTTGAATAGAAAACTAGCATTTAATATCAATTTATTCTGAATTGGGATATTTTAGCTTAATATTGCTAAATACATCACTTGAATCGACGTATTTTATTTGAAAACATATACTTAATGATCTATTTGATGTATATATAGTTGTTTTGACTAATTACCCACAATTATGTAAGTAGATGATGGCATATCTATCTATTCCAACTTAATAAACATCTTTAGTGACAAATTTATTACATATCAATAGATTTGGATTGAATAATGATATTTATACCATTATTTTGCTGCTCTGCCAATGAAGCTGATCTGAATATATACTTTTAGAGTCTCGCTTATTGCATATCACTGTGTTTTAATAGAATTCTAGCGGTTAAATGCCAATTCAATTTTATTTTTAATACATTTGAATAAAATACTAGTGTTCAGACAAGAATTCACTATGTGTTACAGCATTTTCACATTGTAATCATAATTACACAACTTTATTTAGTTGAATAGATGTATTTAAACCTGAATAAACATGTTTAGAGAATGTTTTCATTTATCTCAAGTTATTTTCATCTTAATACAAGCATTCATGTAACTATTTGATAGTATATCGATGTATTTCCAATAGTATATACTTTTAGAGACTAATTTATTACGTATTAATGCAATTGAACTCAACAGTTGCTATTATACAACTATTCATTAGTGTATCGATTAAGTTAGGCTAAAGATACGCATTTATTGGCCGATTCGGTGCATATCAGGTTATCTTAATTGATTTTTGTTAATTACGTAGCTACACAACGACTTACCAATGCATTTAAATATAATTAGTGCATTAAAGCATCGATATATTACATTTTTTATTTTTTATTTTTTTCATCGATGTATTACATATTCATTAGAGTATCGATTAATTTAGGCTAAAGACACATGTATTTAGAGGCCAATTTCGTGAATATCAAGTTATTTTAACTAACTTTTATTAATTATGTAGCTACTCAATGAATTAGCAATGTATTTGAATATAATCATTGCATTAAGGTATTAATGTGTTACATATTAAGGTATTATATGTTAGTACTCGGAATTTCACAATGAATTTCTGTTATCTCAAAGTATTAAAACTGAATACGCATATTTCGAGAATTATTTGATGCATATTAGGATATTTTGACTAAATATCAATAATTACTGTGTTTTAACAAAAGTCTAGCAATTAAATGCTAATTCAATTTTTTTTCATCATATTTGAGTAAAATACTACTGTTCAGATATCAAATCCACTATGTATCATACCACATTGTTGTCGCAATTACACAAATTTATATTAGTCGAATAGAAGTATTTAACCTAAATACACTTGTGTAGAGGCTGATTCCACTATGTCAAGCTAGCTTATCTTAATACAAGCATTTATGTTACTATTTGAAGGTATATCAATATATTTCTATTAGTATATACTTTTAGAGATTAATTTGTTACGTATAAACTGAACAGTTGCTATTACGCAATTATTCATTAGTGTATCGATTAATTTAGGCTAAAGACATGTATTTAAAGACTGATTCGGTGCATATTAAGTTATTTTATCTAAATTCTTTTAATTATATAGCTACTCGATGACTTACCAATGTATTTAAATATAATTATTGCATTAAGGTATCAATGTTTTACATATTAGGATATTATATGTTAGTACTTGGAATTTCATAATGAATATTTATTATATCGAATTATTAAAATCGAATGCACATGTTTTAAGACTTATTTGATGCATAACAGGATATTTTGATTTAATATTTGCAATTATACAACTATTTAGTAGAATATGAAAGTATTTCAACTTAATAGATGCTTATAGAGATTTATTTGTTTCATATTAATTTTTTTGAACTGAAGAGTGAAAATTATATAATTATTCAATGCTATGTTAATAAATTTAAGCTGAATCATTGTATTTAGAGACCATTTCTTCACATATCTAATTATTTAAACTAATTTCTAGCAATCAAGCAATGATTTGATTGTTTTTCATTTTAGTTTAAAATAATATTAACATTTAGACACTATTCTATTACATGTCAGGGCGTTTTAACCAAATTCTTGCAGTTACATGACTTACATTTGATATATCATTTTAATTTAACAGAATAATCTTATTTAGCGATTAATTCGATGTATATTGGAGACATTTAATTTAATAACACCCTTTATACCTATGGTTGATACTATATCGATATATTTGGTGTTAATAGATGCTTTGAAGAACTAATCTACTTGATATTATTGCATTCGAATTGAAAAAGAACAATTATGCAGTTATTCGTCATTATATCGTCAATTGCAAGTCGAATGTAAGTATTTAGAGATTGATTCATTGCAAATAAAGTTATTTTAGCAAACTGCTCGTAATTATATGACTTTTCGATGATTGGTGAATGTATTTGAATAGAATACCAGCACTTAATATCAATTTATTCTATATCGAAGTATTTTATCTTAGTATTGCTAGAGCATCACTTATAATTATTATATTAATGTATTTTATCCGAAAATATATACTTATTGATCTATTTCATGTATATCAAGTTGTTTTGACTAATTATCCACAATTATACCACTGGTTAATAGTATATCGATCTATTTAAACTTAATAGACATCTTTTGAGACTAATTTATTACATAACAATGAATTTGAATTGAAAAATAGCATTTATTCCATTATTTGTTACTCTATCAGCAAATTTAATCTAAATATATGATATATGCTTCGAGAGTCTCTCTTATTGCGTATCACAAAGTTTTAATAAAATACTAGCAATTATATGCCCATTCGATGTTTTTTTATCGCATTTGAACTAAATACTAGCGTTCCAACAACGATTCACTACCTACAATTTTATTTCGACATAGTTCTCATAGTTACATAACTTATATTAGTCAAATAAAAATGTATTCAAACTGAATACATATGTATAGAGGTCAATTCTATTTATGTCAAAACTAATTTATCTTAATACAAGTATTTATACAATTATTTGAAAGTATATTAATATATTTCCATTATACGCCTCAAGAGACTAATTTGTTACGTATTAACGCATTTGAACTGAACAACTGTTATTAAACAACTAATGTATCGATGAATTTAGGCTAAAGACAAGCATTTAGAGGCTAATTTGGTATATATTAAATTTTTTTTTTTGAATTCTGATAATTATATAAGCTTCTCGATGACTTACTAATATATTTGAATATAATTATTACACTAAGCTATCAATGTGTTACATATTAAAGTATTGTAAGTTTGTAATCAGAATTTCGCATTGTATATCTATTATATCGAACTATTAAAATTGAATATATATGTTTCGAGACTTATTCGACACATATCAAGATATTTTGACTTGATATCAATAATTATACAACTCTTTAGTTGTATATCAAAGTGTTTCAATTTAATAGATGTCTATATAGATTTATTTATTTCATATCAATGCTTTTAAATAGGAGTAAAAATTATATAATTATTCAATATTATATAGACAAATTTAAACTAAATACACTTATTTAATAACTATTTCAATACATATCATGTTATTTAAACAAACTTTTAGCAATCACGCGATAATTCAATACTTTTTCATTTTATTTTAAAAAAATATTAGCTTTTAGATACTATTCTATTACATGTCAAGGCATTTCAACTAAATTCTCATAGTTACACAACTTATAATTGATATATCATCGTAACTTAGCGGAATTTTTTTTTTTTTTTTTGCATTTTGAAGAGAATACGATATCAATAATTTGCAATTGCGCCTCTTTCTAATCAAAGTTAAATAGCATATATTCTATTCAAATACTAACAGAAATGCTCGTATTCTCTTCAAATTCACTCAAAAATGATTGACTACTGGTATAATTTCTAGTATTTAATCAAAATAATTTATTATGCAATAAATTATTTTTTAAATGCTCATATTCTGCTTGAATTCAACCTTAATGCATCGTATAGTTATTAAAATGTAACTATTCAATTCAATCACATTGATATATCCTAAGTCGGTCTTTAAAAGGGCCTAATAACTTATAAAAAAATCGAAATACTAACAGAAAGAGGTATAATAGCCTGAATTATATAAAAACACAATTATATCTTGCTAAAAGATTGCTAAATATCTGCTTTCGGCTAAACTATATCAATATAGACAAGATCAAAGCTCTCTTTCCTAATAGATCGTCAAATAACTGCTTTCGGCTAAAAAACAATGACATAACAAATATTAGTTGTTTAATCAGAGTATTATGTTAAAATACCTTGATATAGATAAGATCAAAGTCAAATTGCTTGTATTATTTTAAAATACTAACGGAAATGATTGAATGCTCGAACAATTGTAAGTATTCAATTAAAATAACTTATTATGCAAAGCATTATTCTCTGTATGCTTTTATTCGGCTTCAATTCAACGTTAATGCAATAAATATTTGTAAAAACATCACTATTCAACTCAAATACAATGATTTATCATAAATTAGTCTCAATAAATGCCAAATAACTTAAAATAAATTGATATACTATGAGAAATGATAGAATACTCGTATAATTGATAGTGTTTAGTTAAAATAACTTATTATACAGTAAATCGTTCTCCAAAAGCTTGTATTCTGCTTTAATTCAACGTTAACGCAATGAATTGTTATAAAAATATGGCTATTCAAAATAAATATATTGATATGTTCTCTAACTCCTAACAACCTCAAATTTATTGATATACTATCAAAAATATATGTAATTACAAATATTTATTTTTTAATCAGAGTATTATGCTAAAATGCCTAGATATATACTAAATCAAAGATATATTCTCTTCAAATACCAATAAAAATGATAGAATACTCGTGAAATTGCCAATATTCAGTTAAAATAACATATAATGCATTGAATCGTACTCTAAATGCCTATATTTAGCTTGAATTCAAACTTAATGCAATGAGTAGTTGTGAAAACGCCGTTATTCTATTCAAATACA
>JAEMOT010000755.1:0-17715 GCA_019297695.1 Apostasia ramifera
AGTACAAGTATTTAGAGTACGATTCATTTCATAATAAGTTATTTTAACTGAATACAAGTAATTGTGGGAGTATTCAATTAGTTTTTAATGTATTTAAGGAGAATATATGCAATTTGACTTTAATCTTGTTATATAAAGGTTTTTTAACATAATACTCTGATTACACACCTAATGTTCGCTATATTGATGTATTTCGATCGAAAATTGATATTTGGCGATCTATTAGGGACATTTGATTGTGTTTTAATGTAATACCTATAATTACACATGTATTTATCAGTATATCGATCAATTTTAAGAGAATAGGCTCTTTTAGGGTCTGATATATGTCATATCAATGAATTTGAGTTGAATAGTGAGTTTTTTGTAGTTATTTATTGAATTACGTTGAATTCAAGTGAAGTACAAGCACTTAGAGTACGATTCATTGCATAATATATTATTTTAACTGAATACAAGCAATTGTGAGAGTATTCAATTAGTTTTTATTATATTCGAAGAGAATATTTGCAATTTGACTTTGATCTTGTCTATATGAAGATTGTTTAACATAATACTCTGATTACAAACCTAATGTTGGCTATATTGATGAATTCCAATTAAAAATTAATATTTGGCAATCTATTAGGGACATGTGATTGTGTTTTAATATAATACCTATAATTTGACATCTATTTGTCAGTATATTGATCAATTTTAAGAGAATAGGCTCTTTTAGGTTCTGATTTATGACATATCAAAAAATTTGAGTTGAATATGTTTTCGCAGCTATTCATTGAATTACATTAAATTTAAGTGGAGTACAAGCATTTAGAGTACGGTTCATTGCATAATAAATTATTTTAACTGAATACAAGCAATTACGTGAGTATTCAATTAATTTTTGTTGTATTTCAAGAGCATATATGTAATTTAACTTTAGTCTTGTCTATATGAAGATTTTCTAACATAATACTCTGATTACACACCTAATATTTGCTATATTGATGTATTTAATTTGAAAAATGATATGTGGCGATCTATTAGGGACACTAGGTTGCGTTTTAATGTAATACCGACAATTAAACATCTTTTTGTTAGTATATCGATCAATTTTAAGAGAATAGGCTCTTTTAAAGACTAATTTATGACATATCAATGCAGTTGAGTTGAATTGTGATGTTTTTGCCGCTATTCATTGCATTACATTGAATTCAAGTGGAGTACAAGCATTTAGAGTATGATTCATTGCATAATAAGTTATTTTAACTAAATACAAACAATTGTGTGAGTATTCAATTACTTTCTATTATATTTAAAGTGCATATATGCAACTTGACTTTAATCTTGTCTATATGAAGGTTGTTTAACATAATACTCTGATTACAAACTTAATGTTTTCTATATTGATGTATTTTGATCGAAAATTGATATTTGAAAATCTATTAGGGACATTTGATTGCGTTTTGATATAATACTTATAATTACACATGTATTTATAAGTATATCGATCAATTTTAAGAGAATCGGCTCTTTTAGAGCTTGATTTATGGCAAATCAATGAATTTTAGTTAAATAGTGCTGTTTTTGCAGTTATTCATCGAATTACGTTGAATTCAAGTGGAGTACAAGTATTTATAGTACGATTCACTATATAATAAATTATTTTAACTGAATACAAGCAATTACGTGCGTATTCAATAAGTGTTTAATGTATTTGAAGAGCATATATGCAATTTGACTTTAGTCTTGTCTATATGAAGGTTTTTTAACGTAATACTCTGATTACACACCTAATATTTGCTATATTAATATATTTCAATCGAAAATTAATATTTGGCTTTCTATTAGGGACATTTGATTGCGTTTTAATGTAATACCTATAATTACACGTGTATTTTTCAGTATATCGATTAATTTTAAGAGAATGGGCTCTTTTACGGTCTTATTTATGACATATCAATGAACTTGAGTTGAACAGTGATGTTTTTGCCGCTATTCATTGCATTACATTGAATTCAAGTGGAGTACAAGCATTTAGAGTATGATTCATTACATAATAAGTTATTTTAACTGAATACAAGCAATTGTGTGAGTATTCAATTAGTTTTTTTTGTATTTGAAGAGCATATACGCAACTTGACTTTAAACTTGTCAATATGAAGATTTTTTAACATAATACTCTGATTACACACCTAATATTTGCTATATTAGTGTATTTCAATCGAAAATTGATATTTGGCGATCTATTAGGGACATTTATTTGCATTTTAATGTAATACCTATAATTACACATGTATTTGTCAGTATATCGATCAATTTTAGGAGAATCGACACTTTTAGGGTCTGATTTATGACATTTCAATGAGTTTTAGTTGAATAGTGAAGTTTTTGCAGCTATTCATTGAATTACGTTGAATTCAAGTGGAGTACAAGCATTTTGAGTACGATTCACTGTATAATAAATTATATTAACTGAATACAAGCAATTGTGTGAGTATTCAATTAATTTGTATTATATTTGAGGAGCATATATGCAATTTGACTTTAATCTTATCTATATGAATATTTTTTAACATAATATTCTGATTACACACCTAATTTTTACAATATTGATGTATTTCAGTCAAATAATGATATGTGACAATCTATTTAGGACATTTGATTGCATTTTAATATAATACCTACAATTATACATCTTTTTATTTGTAAATCGATCAATTTTAAGAGAATAGGCTCTTTTAGAGACCGATTTATGACATATTATTGCAGTTGAGTTGAATAGTGATTTTTTTGCGGCTATTCATTGCATTACATTGAATTCAAGTGGAGTACAAGCATTTAGAGTACGATTCATTGCATAATAAGTTATTTTAACTGAATACAAGCAATTGTGTGAGTGTTCAATTAGTTTTTATTTTATTTGAAGAGCATATATGCAACTTGACTTTAATCTTATCTATATGAAGGTATTTTAACATAATACTCTGATTACACACCTAATGTTTGCTATATTGATTTATTTCATTCAAAAATTAATATTTGGCAATCTATTAGGATTATTTGATTGCGTTTTAACGTAATACCTATAATTACACATCTATTTATCAACATATCGATTAAGTTTAAGGGAATAGGCTCTTTTAAGATCTGATTTATGACATCAATGAATTTGATTTGAATAGTGATATTTTTGCAGCTATTCATTGAATTACGTTGAATTCAAGTGGAGTACAAGTATTTATAGTACGATTCACTGTATAATAAATTATATTAACTGAATACAAGCAATTGTGTGAGTATTCAATTAATTTGTATTATATTTGAGGAGCATATATGCAATTTGACTTTAATCTTATCTATATGACCTTTTTTTAACATAATATTCTGACTACACACCTAATTTTTACAATATTGATGTATTTCAGTCAAACAATGATATGTGGCAATCTATTTAGGACATTTGATTGCATTTTAATGCAATACCTACAGTTATACATCTTTTTGTTTGTAAATCGATCAATTTTAAGAGAATAGGCTCTTTTAGAGACCGATTTATGACATATCATTGCGGCTATTCATTGCATTACATTGAATTCAAGTGGAGTACAAGCATTCAGAGCACGATTCATTGCATAGTAAGTAATTTTAACTGAATATAAGTAATTGTGTGAGTGTTGAATTAGTTTTTATTGTATTTGAAGAGCATATATGCAATTTGACTTTAATCTTGCCTATATGAAGGTTTTTTAACATAATACTTTGATTACACACCTAATACTTGCTTTATTGACATATTTCGAACGAAAATTATTATTTGGCGATCTATTAGGGACATTTGGTTGCGTTTTAATGTAATACCTATAATTACATATCTATTTGTCAGTATATCGATCAATGTTGAGAGAATAGACATTTTTAGGGTTTGATTTATGACATATTAATGAATTTAAGTTGAATAGTGATGTTTTTGCAGCTATTCATTGTATTACGTTGAATTCAAGTGGACTACAAGTATTTAGAGTATGATTCATTGAATAATAAGTTATTTTAACTGAATACAAGCTATTGTGTGAGTATTCAATTAGTTTTTATTGTATTTGAAGAGTATATATGCAATTTGAATTTAATCTTGTCTATATGAATGTTTTTTAACATAATACTCTGATTACACACCTAATCTTTGCTATATTGACGTATTTCAATCGAAAATTGATATTTGGCGATTTATTCGGGACATTTGATTGTGTTTTAACGTAATACCTAAAATTACACATCTATTTCTCAGTATATCGGTTAATTTTAAGAGAATAAGCTCTTTCAGGGTCAGATTTATGACATATCAATAAATTTGAGTTGAATAGTGATGTTTTTGCAGCTATTCATTGAATTACGTTGAATTCAAGTGGAGTACAAGCATTTAGAGTCTGATTTGTTGCAAATATATT
This sequence comes from Apostasia ramifera, assembly GCA_019297695.1. Lineage (NCBI taxonomy): Eukaryota > Viridiplantae > Streptophyta > Magnoliopsida > Asparagales > Orchidaceae > Apostasia > Apostasia ramifera. The sequence goes on from JAEMOT010000755.1 coordinate 4,428, forward strand.
ATTTTCACTGAACACAAGCAATTGTGAGAGTATTCAATTAACTTTTATTATATTTAAAGAGAATATTTGTAATTTGACTTTGATCTTGTGTTTTTTAACATAATACTCTGATTACAAACCTAATGTATGCTATATTGATGTATTTCAATCGAAAATTAATATTTGACTATTTATTAGGGACATTTTATTGCGTTTTAATGTAATACCTTTAATTTCACACTTATTTGTCAGTATATCGATCAATTTTAAGAGAATAGGCTCTTTTAGGGTCTGATTTATGACATACCAATGAATTTTAGTTTAATAGTGATGTTTTTTTTTTTTTTTTTAGTTTAATAGTGATGTTTTGAAGCTATTCATTGAATTACGTTGAATTCAAGTGGAGTACAAGCATTTAGAGTATGATTCATTGCATAATAAGCTATTTTAACTGAATACAAACAATTATGAGAGTATTCAATTAGTTTTTATTGTATTTGAAGAGCATGTATGCAATTTAATTTTAATCTTGCCTATATGAAGTTTGTTTCACATAATATTCTCATTACACACCTATCATTTGCTATATTGATGTATTTCAATCGAAAATTGATATTTGGCTATATATTTGGGACATTTGATTGCTTTTTAATGTAATACCTGTAATTACACATCTATTTCTCCGTATATCGATCATTTTGAGAGAGTAAGCTCTTTTAGGGTCTGATTTACGACATATCGATGAATTTGAGTTGAATAGTGATGTTTTTGCAGCTATTCATTGAATTACATTGAATTCAAGTGGAGTACAAGTATTTAGAGTATGATTCATTGTATAATAAGTTATTTTAACTGAATACAAGTAATTGTGTGACTCATTCAATTAATTTTTATTGTATTTGAAGAGAATATATGCAATTTGACATTAATTTTGTCTATATGAAGATTTTTAACATAATACTCTGATTACAAACCTAGTGTTTGCTATATTGATATATTTCAATCGAAAATTAATATTTGGCGATCTATTAGGGACATTTGATTGTGTTTTAACATAATACCTAAAATTACACATCTATTTCTCAGTATATCGGTTAATTTTAAGAGAATAAGCTCTTTCAGGGTCAGATTTATGACATATCAATAAATTTGAGTTGAATAGTGATGTTTTTGCAGCTATTCATTGAATTACGTTGAATTCAAGTGGAGTACAAGCATTTAGAGTCTGATTTGTTGCAAATATATTATTTTAACTGAATACAAGCAATTGTGAGAGTATTCAATTAACTTTTGTTATATTCAAAGAGAATATTTGCAATTTGACTTTGATCTTGTGTTTTTTAACATAACACTCTGATTACAAACCTAATGTATGCTATATTGATGTATTTCAATCGAAAATTAATATTTAACTATTTATTAGGGACATTTTATTGCGTTTTAATGTAATACCTTTAATTTCACACTTATTTGTAATACGATTCATTGCATAATAAGTAATTTTAACTGAATACAAGCAATTGTGTGAGTGTTCAATTAGTTTTTATTTTATTTGAAGAGCATATATGTAATTTGACTTTTATCTTTCCTATATGAAGGTTTTTTAGCATAATACTCTGATTACACAACTAATATTTGCTGTATTAATATATTTCAATCGAAAAATGATACGTGACGATCTATTAGGGATATTTATTTGTGTTTTAATGTAATACCTACAATTATACATCTGTTTTGTTAGTATATCGATCATTTTTAAGAGAATAGGCTCTTTTAGGGACTGATTTATGACATATCAATGAATTTGAGTTGAATAGTGATGATTTTGCAACTATTCATTGAATTGCGTTGAATTCAAGTGAAGTACAGGCATTTAAAGTACGATTCATTGCATAATAAGTTATTTTACTTGAATACAAGCAATTATGTGAGTATTCAATTAATTTGTATTATATTTGAGGAGCATATATGCAATTTGACTTTAATCTTATCTATGTGAAGGTTTTTAAACATAATACTCTAATTACACACCTTATTTTTACAATATTGATGTATTTCAGTTAAACAATGATATGTGGCAATCTATTTAGGACATTTGATTGCGTTTTAATGTAATACCTACAATTATACATCTTTTTGTTTGTAAATCGATCAATTTTAAGAGACTGATTTATGACATCATTGCAGTTGAGTTGAATAGCGTTGTTTTTGCAGCTATTCATTGCATTACATTGAATTCAAATAGAGTACAAGCATTTAGAGTACGATTCATTGCATAATAAGTTATTTTAACTGAATACAAGCAATTGTGTTAGTATTAGTTAGTTTTTGTTGTATTTGAAGAGAATATATATGATTTGACTTTAATCTTGTATATATGAAGGTTTGTTTAACATAATACTCTGATTACACGCCTTATGTTCGCTATATTATTGTATTTCAGTCGAAAAATAATATGTGGCGATCAATCAGGGACATTTGATTACGTTTTAATGTAATACCTACAATTATACATCTTTTTGTTAGTATATCGAACAATTTTAAGAGAATAGGCTCTTTTATGGACTGATTTATGACATATCGTTGCAGTTGAGTTGAATATCATTATTTTTGCAGCTATTCATTGCATTACGTTGAATTCAAGTGGAGTACAAGCATTTAGAGTACGATTCAATATATAATAAGTTATTTTAACAGAATACAAGTAATTGTATGAGTATTCAATTAGTTTTTATTATATTTGAAGAGAATATATGCAATTTGACTTTAATCTTGTCTATATCCAATTTTTTAATATAATACTCTGATTACACACCTAATGTTTGCTATATTGATGTATTTTAACCAAATATTGATATTTTGCTATGTATTAGGGACATTTGATTGCATTTTAATGTAATATCTATAATTACACATCTATTTGTCAGTATGTCGATCAATTTTAAGAGAATAAGCTCTTTTAGAGTCTGATATATGACATATCAATAAATTTGTGTTTAATAGTGATGTTTTTGCAACTATTCATTGAATTATGTTGAATTCAAGTAGCATACACGCATTTAGAGTACGATTCATTGCAAATATGTAATTTTAACTGAATACAAGCAATTATGTGAGTATTCAATTAGTTTTTATTGTATTTGAAGAGAATATATGCAACTTAACTTTAATCTTATCTATATAAAGGTTTTTTAACATAATTCTCTTATTACACATCTAATATTTGATATATTGATGTATTTCAATCGAAAAATGATTGGCGATCTATTAGAGACATTCGATTGCATTTTAATATAATACCTACAATTATACATCTTTTTATTAGTATATCGATTAATTTTAAGTGAATAGGCTCTTTTAAACACTGATTTATGACATATCAACGCAGTTGAGTTGAATAGTGATGTTTTTGCCACTATTCATTGCATTATATTGAATTTCAAGTGGAGTACAAGCATTTAGAGTACGATTCATTGCAAAATAAATTATTTTAACTTAATACAAGCAATTGTGTGAGTATTCAATTAGTTTTTAATGTATTTGAAGAGACATTATGTAATTTGACTTTAATCTTGTCTATATGAAGGTTTTTTAACATAATACTCTGATTACACACCTAATATTTGCTATATTAATGTATTTCTATCGAAAATTAATATTTGGCTTTCTATTAGGGACATTTGATTGCGTTTTAATGTAATACCTATAATTACACATGTATTTTTCAGTATATCGATTAATTTTAAGAGAATAGGCTCTTTTAGGATCTTATTTATGACATATCAATAAACTTGAGTTAAATAGTGATGTTTTTGCAGCTATTCATTGAATTACATTAAATTCAAGTGGAGTACAAGCGCTTAGAGTACGATTCATTGCATAATATATTATTTTAACTGAATACAAGTAATTGTGAGAGTATTCAATTAGTTTTTATTATATTCGAAGAGAATATTTGCAATTTGACTTTGATCTTGTCTATATGAAGGTTTTTTAACATAATACTCTGATTACAAACCTAATATTGGCTATATCGATGTATTTCAATCGAAAATTAATATTTGACAATCTATTAGGGACATTTGATTGCGTTTTAATGTTATACCTATAATTACAGATGTATTTGTCAGTATATCGTTCAATTTTAAGAGAATAGGCTTATTTAGGGTCTGATTTATGACATATCAATGAACTTGAGTTTACTAGTAATATTTTTGCAGCTATTCATTGAATTACGTTGAATTTACGTGGAGTACAAGCATTTAGAGTACAATTCATTGCGTAATAAGTTATTTTAACAGAATACAAGCAATTACTTGAGTATTCAATTAGTGTTTATTGTATTTGAAGAGCATATATGCAATTTGACTTTAGTCTTGTCTATATGAAGGTTTTTTAACGTAATACTCTGATTACACACCTAATATTTGCTATATTGATGTATTTCAGTCGAACAATAATATGTGACGATCTATTAGAGACATTCGATTGTATTTTAATGTAATACCTACAATTAACATCTTTTTGTTAGTATATCGATCAATTTTTAGAGAATAAGCTCTTTTAAAGACTGATTTATGACATATCAACGCAATTGAGTTAATTAGTGATGTTTTTGCAGCTATTCTTTACATTACATTCAATTCAAGTGGAGTACAAGCATTTAGAGTACGATTTATTGCATATTAAGTTATTTTAACTGAAGACAAGCAATGATGTGAGTATTCAATTAGTTGTGTATTTGAAGAGAATATATGTAATGTGACTTTAATCTTATCTATTTGATGGTTATTTAACATAATACTCTCATTACACACCTATTGTTTGCTATATTGATGTATTTCAATCGAAAATTAATATTTGGAAATCTATTAGGATTATTTGATTGTGTTTTAATGTAATACCCATAATTACATATGTATTTGACTGTATATCGATCAATTTTTAGAGAATAGGCTCTTTTAGGGTCTAATTTATTACATATCAATGAAGTTTAGTTAAATAGTGATATTTTTGCAGCTATTCATTGAATTACATTGAATTCAAGTGGAGTACAAGCACTTAGAGTACGATTCATTGCATAATATATTATTTTAGCTGAATACAAGCAATTGTTAGAGTATTCAATTAGTCTTTATTATATTCGAAGTGAATATTTCCAATTTGACTTTGAGCTTGTCTATATGAAAATTGTTTAACATAATACACTGATTACACACCTAATATTTGCTATATTAATGTATTTCAATCGAAAATTGATATTTGGCGATCATCTATTAGGGACATTTGATTGCGTTTTAATGTAATACCTATAATTACACATATTTGTCACTATATCGATCAAGTTTAAGAGAATTGGCTCTTTTAGGGTCTGATTTATGACATATCAATAAATTTGAGTTGAATTGTGATGTTTTTGCAGCTATTCATTAAATTACGCTGAATTCAAGTAGAGTACAAGCATTTAGAGTACTATTCATTGCATAATATGTTATTTTAACTCCATACCCTCAATTAGTTTTTATTATATTCGAAGAGAATATTTGCAATTTGACTTTGATCTTGTCTATATGATGGTTTTTTAGCATAATACACTGATTACACACCTAATGTTTGCTATATTGATATATTTCAGTCGAAAATTAATATTTGGCGATCTATTAGGGATATTTGATTGCGTTTTAATGTAATACCTATAATTACACATGTATTTGTTACTATATCGTTCAATTTTAAGAGAATCGGCTCTTTTAGGGTCTGATTTATGACATATCAATGAATTTAAGTTGAATTGTGATGTTTTTCCAACTATTCATTGAATTACGTTGAATTCAAGTAGAGTACAAGCATTTAGAGTTAGACAAGACCGTGTGTCCACTGCTCTCTCAGGAGAAGGGGCAGGAGAAGGTGAAGACTCCTTTTCTTGTCCAAACTCTTGAGTTAGCAGCGTTTAGACACTTGGTCATCTTTGTAAATAGTAGGGAGGAGAGTTGGTGCCAAGGTGTACTTGCGTACCCTTGTCGTGTCCTTTGACCACTATTCATTGCATAATATGTTATTTTAACTGAATACCCTCAATTAGTTTTTATTATATTCGAAGAGAATATTTGCAATTTACTTTGATCTTGTCTATATGAAGGTTTTTAACATAATACTATGATTACAAACCTAATGTTGGCTATATTGATGTATTTCAATCGAAAATTAATATTTGGCGATCTATTAGGGACATTTGATTGCGTTTTAATGTAATACCTATAATTACACATCTATTTGTCAGTATATCGATCAATCTTAAGACCATAGGCTCTTTTAGGGTCTGATTTATGACATATCAATGAATTTGAGTTAATAGTGATGTGTTTACAGCTATTCATTGAATTACATTGAATGTAAGTAGAGTATAAGCATTTACAGTACGATTCATTGCATAATAAGTAATTTTAACTAAATACAAGCAATTGTGTGAGTATGCAATTAGTTTTTAATGTATTTAAAGAGAATATATGCAATTTGACTTTAATCTTGTTATATGAAGATTTTTTAATATAATACTCCGATTACACACAAAATGTTTGCTGTATTGATGTATTTCGATCGACAATTGATATTAGGCGATCTATTAGGGATATTTGATTGCGTTTTAATGTAATACCTATAATTACAAATGTATTTGTCAGTATATCGATCAATTTTAAGAGAATAGGCTCTTTTAGGATCTGATTTATGACATATCAACAAACTTGAGTTGAATAGTGATGTTTTTGCAGCTATTCATTGAATTACGTTGAATTTAAGTGGAGTACAAGCATTTAGAGTACGATTCATTGGGTAATAAGTTATTTTAACTGAATACAAGCAATTACGTGAGTATTCAATTAGTTTCTATTGTATTTAAAGAGCATATATGCAGTTTAACTTTAGTCTTGTCTATATGAAGGTTTTTTAACATAATACTCTGATTACACACCTAATATTCACTATACGAATTTATTTCAGTCTAAAAATAATATGTGAAGATCTATTAGGGACATTGGATTGCGTTTTAATATAATACCGACAATTATACATCTTTTTATTAGTATATCGATCAATTTTAAGAGAATAGACCCTTTTAAAGACTAATTTATGATATTTCAATGCAGTTGAGTTGAATAGTAATGTTTTTGCCACTATTCATTGCATTACATTGAATTCAAGTGGAGTACAAGCATTTAAGAGTACGATTCATTGCATAATAAGTTATTTTAAGTTAATACAACTAATTACGTGAGTATACAATTAGTTTTTAATGTATTTGAAGAGAATATATGTAATTTGACTTTAATTTTGTCTATATGAAGGTTGTTTAATATAATACTCGTATTATACACCTAATGTTTGCTATATTATTGTATTTCAGTCGAACAATGATATGTGCCGATCTATTTGGGACATTTAATTGCGTTGTAATGTAATACCTATAATTGTGCATTTTTTTGTTAGTATATCGATCCATTTTAAGAGAATAGGCTCTTTTAGGACAGATTTATGACATATCAATGCAGTTGAGTTGAATTTTTTGTGGCTATTCATTGCATTACATTGAATTCAAGTGGAGTACAAGCATTTAGAGTACTATTCATTGCATAATATGTTATTTTAACTGAATACAAGCAATTGTGTGAGTATTCAATTAGTTTTTATTGTATATGAAGAGCATATATGTAACTTGACTTTAATCTTGTCTATATGAAGGTTTTTTAATATAGTACTCTGATTACAAACCTAAAGTTGGCTATTTTGATGAATTTCAATCGAATATTAATATTTGGCAATCTATTAGGGACATTTGATTGTGTTTTAATATAATACCTATAATTACAAATCTATTTGTCAGTATATCGATCAATTTTAAGAGTACAAGCATTTAGAGTACGATTCATTGCATAATAAGTTATTTTAACTAAATACAAGAAATTGTATGAGTATGCAATTAGTTTTAAATGTATTTGATGAGCATATATGAAATTTGACTTTAATCTTATCTATATGAAGGTTTTTTAACATAATACTTTGATTACACACCTAACGTTTGCTATAATGATGTATTTCGATCGAAAATTGATATTTTGCGATCTATTAGGGACATTTGATTGCGTTTTAATATAAAACCTATAATTACACATGTATTTGTCAGTATATCGATCAATTGTAAGAGAATAGGCTCTTTTAGAGTCTAATTTGTGATATATCAATGAATTTTAGTTGAATAGTGATATTTTTGCAGCTATTCATTGCATTACGTTAAATTCTAGTAGAGTACAAGTATTTAGAGTATGATTCATTTCATAATAAATTATTTTAACTGAATACAAGCAATTGCGTGAGTATTCAATTATTTTTTATTGTATATGAAGAGCATATATGCAACTTGACATTAATCTTATCTATATGAAGGTTTTTTAACATAGTACACTGATTACACACATAATGTTTGCTATATTATTGTATTTCAATCGAACAATGATATGTGGCGATCTATTTGGGACATTTGATTGCGTTGTAATGTAATACCTATAATTATATATCTTTTTGTTAGTATATCGATCAATTTTAAGAGAAAAGGCTCTTTTCGAGATTGCTTTATGATATATCAATGCAGTTGAGTTGAATAGTGATATTTTTTTGTGGCTATTCATTACATTACGTTTAATTCAAGTAAAGTACAAGCATCTAGAGTACGATTCATTGCATAATAAGTTAATTTAACTAAATATAAGCAATTGTGCGAGTATGCAATTAGTTTTTAATGTATTTGATGAGAATATATGCAATTTAACTTTAATCTTATCTATATGAGGGTTTTTTAACATAATACTTTGATTACACACCTAATATTTGCTATAATGATGTATTTTGATTGAAAAATAATATTTGGAGATCTATTAGGGACATTTGATTGTATTTTGATGTAATACCTATAATTACACATGTATTTGTCAGTATATCGATCAATTTTAAGTGAATCGGCTCTTTTGGGTTCTGATTTATGACATATCAATAAATTTGAGTTGAATATTGATGTTTTTGTAGCTATTCATTGAATTACGTTGAATTCAAGTAGAGTACAAGCATTTAGAGTACGATATAATATGTTATTTTAACCGAATACCCTCAATTAGTTTTTATTATATTTGAAGAGAATATTTGCAATTTACTTTGATCTTTTCTATATGAAGGTTTTTTAATATAATACTCTGATTACAAACCTAATGCTGGCTATATTGATGTGTTTCAATCAAAAATTATTATTTGGCGATCTATTAGGGATATTTGATTGCGTTTTAATGTAATACCTATAATTACACATGTATTTGTCAGTATATCGATTAATTTTAAGAGAATAGGCTCTTTTAGGATCTGAGTTATGACATATTATTGAACTTGAGTTGAATAGTGATGTTTTTGCAGCTATTCATTAAATTAAGTTGAATTTAAGTGGAGTACAAGCATTTAGAGTACAATTTATTGCGTAATAAGTTATTTTAACAGAATACAAGCAATTACGTGAGTATTAAATAAGTGTTTATTGTATTTGAAGAGCATATATGCAATTTAACTTCAATCTTATCTATATGAAAGTTTTTTAACGTAATACTCTGATCACACACCTAATATTTGCTATATTTATGTATTTCAGTCGAAAATTGATATGTGGCGATCTATTAAGGACATTGAATTGTATTTTAATGTAATACCGATAATTATACATCTTTTTGTTAGTATATCAATCAATTTTAAGAGAATAGGCTCTTTTAAAGACTGATTTATGACATATCAACGCAGTTGAGTTGAATAGTGATGTTTTTGCAGCTATTTATTGTATTACATTGAATTCAAGTGGAGTACAAGCATTTAGAGTACGATTCTTTGCATAAAAAGTTATTTTAATTGAATATAAGCAATTGTGTGAGTATTCAATTAGTTTTTAATGTATTTAAAGAGAACATATGCAATTTGACTTTAATCTTGTTATATGAAGATTTTTTAACATAATACTCTGATTACACACTTAGGCCTTATTTGGCATGAGCCCAAAAATGGGCAAAAAAATATTTTAATAATATTTTAAATTTATTATAAATTTTAATAACTTTATTTCACATCCAACACAAATTCTAACCTTAAAAATCAACTTTATTTCACATCCAACACAAATTTCAACCTTAAAATCAACTTTATTTCACATCCTACACACCTCCCAATATTAAAATAAATTTCTTTCCCATCAACTCTATAAAATAAATTATTTTCTCCTTTCTTACCCAAGCATTTAGAGTACGATTCATTGCATAATAAATTATTTTAACTAAATACAAGCAATTGTGTGAGTATGCAATTAATTTTTGTTGTATTTCATGAGAATATATGCAATTTGACTTTAGCCCTGTCTATATGAAGGTTTTTTAATATAATACTCTCTAATTACACACCTAATATTTGCTATATTATTATATTTTAATCGAAAATTAATATTTAACAATCTATTCGGATTATTTGATTGTGTTTTAACGTAATACCTATAATTAAATATCTATTTAACAGATATCGATTACTTTTAAGAGAATAGGCTTTTTTAGAGTCTGATTTATGATATATCAGCGAATTTGAGTTGAATAGTGATATTTTTGCAGCTATTCATTTTATTACGTTAAATTCAAGTGGAGTACAAGTATTTAGAGTATGATTCATTGCATAATAAGTTTTTTTAACTGAATACAAGTAATTGTGTGAGTATTCAATTAGTTTTTAATGTATTTATAGAGAATATATGTAATTTGACTTTAATCTTGTCTATATAAAAGTTTTTTAATATAATACTCTGATTACACACCTAATATTTGCTATATTGATGTTTCACAATCAAAAATTAATATTTGGCGATCTATTAGGATTATTTGATTGCGTTTTAACGTGATACCTATAATTATACATCTATTTATCAGCATATCGATTAATTTTAAGAGAATAGGCTCTTTTAGAGTCTGATTTATGACATATCAATAAATTTGAGTTGAATAGTGACGCTTTTGCAGTTATTCAATGCATTACGTTGAATTCAAGTAGAATACAAGTATTTAGAATATGATTCATTATATAATAAATTATTTTAACTAAATACAAGCAATTGTGTGAGTATTCAATTAGTTTTTATTGTATTTGAAGAGAATATAAGTAATTTGACTTTAATCTTGTCTATATGAAGGTTTTTTAACATAATACTCTGATTACACACCTAATGTTTGCTATATTGATATTTTTCGATCGAAAATTGATATTTGGCGATCTATTAGGGACATTTGATTGCGTTTTAATGTAATACCTATAATTACACTTGTATTTGTCAGTATATCAATCAATTTTAAGAAAATAGGCTCTTTTAGGGTCTGATTTATGACATATCAAAGAATTTGAGTTGAATAGTGACAAGCCAACATGAGTTTTTATTCATTCATTTATTTACTAACTCATTTATCTGTCCTCACAAGTTTCAGACCTCGGTCAAACCTCGGCCACGAGGGTTCAATCAAGCCTCGTCCACGACTAGCCAGGACCATCCCTGCTAACATCGATGATGATGTTACGCTGTTGTTCCTGTCGCAGTCAATGTGGCCCGTCCGCGCCGTTCCCCGTACAAAACACTTTTCTCAGAAACGCAAATCAATGATCTGTATGCTCCAGCTGTCACGGATCCCCAGAAGCAATACTAATATTTAAAAATCACGCTCCCTTGTTGTTGCTTTTGGTCCTCCAGCAGCCGAGAAGCGGCGCGAGCACAGAGCTTGTTCACCTCCTTTTCTCCGAGAAACTAGGACAAAGCTGTACAGTCCATCGCCTACAAATACCTTTGAACAGTCTTCAAGTAGGAGGAATCCAAGCAGGAGGAATTCAGGCAGGGGGGATCCAGGCAGGAGGGGGGACACACAGGAAGAACAGAGGACTCATCCCGGAAGAACAGAATCCCTCCTCTATCACCCATTATAAACAAAAGCTTGAAAACAAGAAAGGCTCTCTTTCTCTCTCTTACTCTCTTTCTTCCTCTTGTAAGCTCTTTGTACTGGTCTCCCGACTACCCTTTTAATTCATAGTGAAAACTCTCTCACTAGTGCCCGATAGATGTAAGGGATATCCTCCCTGAACCACCTTAAATTACTGAGTATTATCCTGGATGCCCCGAACTCTCTCTCTCTCTTAAGCCTCAGCTGTCAGGCTTAGCCCTCTACGTACCGTCGTTCTTCAAGACTCTCTTTTTTTTATGTTTCTTGGGATCCCCTACATCTTACGTCAATAAAAACTTAATGAAAAGAACTAATATTTTTGTATTCAAATATGATATAATATAAAAAATAAATAAATAAATTCTCAACACAAAAATGATAAGATTTCCCTTTCATAATTAAATAAGATTTAATAAAAATTATTTTTTCATATTTAAATATAATTAAAGATATTAAATGAAATCTAGGCAGGAACATTTAGCTGAAACTTCACAAAACTCATTTTCATGTTTAAATAAGATAGAATACAAAAAAAAATGTGCAACTACTTCCGTCACATGACATTTCTATCGTATTCTAATATAAAAAATTATATCACCGAAACAAAAAGAATTAGCTTTTTACGTTTTTTGTATTCAAATACAAAAACTTTCTACAGAAATGCACTATGATGTGGTCCATCATTCTGCGTTTTTATGCGTAGACCCTAGCTGTCAAATAGCATGATTCTATTACGTATGCATATATAATAGGTATAGGCCTATCAACCGATCAAATCATGATCAAATCTAATTCGAATTTCGATCTAATTATCCTATTAAATAAAACAAATTTTTAATCTGAAGAATTAATCTAAATTTCGACCCGCTGTGTTTTTATATTTAGCGGACCAAACTGGGTCAACACCGATTCGATATAATAAAAATTCAATTAGGTTTTTTTTAATAATATTATATATTTTATTCAATGTTATAAAAATAAAATATAAATTTTTAAGTTAAATTTTTATCTATATTTTATTTTATAAATTTTTATTAGAGGATTATATGATTATTAATCTATATTATATTTAAATTTTTTATTAATTTTATTAAGATTATAATTTTATAAAAAAATTTAATTATAATATTTTATTTTATAATAATTTTATATACGTCATTAGTTTTTTTAATATATATAATTTTCACGATAATTTAATTTATATATTGATACTTTTAAGTTATGTATGTTAAAATTAATTTTTAATAGAAATAAATAATATTAAATAT
>JAEMOT010000755.1:54450-85054 GCA_019297695.1 Apostasia ramifera
CAATTATAAAAAAAAAAAAAAAAAAAAAATTAAACCGGTTCGGTTCCGAACCGGATAACCGGTTCTGCTTACGCAAAACCAGTCCGGACCGGTTCTGCGGCCCGAAATCGGTTAGAACCGGTCCGGTTCAACCGGTTCTGGACCGAACCGGTTCTTACTGGACTGGTTCCGGGTCGAACCGGTCCAATAAGCAGCCCTACCGATAGAAGATGATGTCAATGATTTGATTGGTGTGTCGGGAGGGTTCGCCGGAGCGGTAGCTACAACTTGTTGAGTAGCTACTTTTCTTGCGATTTCTTCATGGACACGATGCCACCAGTTTCGAGGGTAATTTCAACAGTGGCCAAAAGTTCCTTTAAATGACCTTGCTTGATTAACTTCCAGATCAAATACTTGATGGTAGGGCAGAGGTGTAGTTAGTGTAGGTCCCGTGAATTGCACAGTACTTGCTTGAATCAACGTCATTGGGAGGATCCAGCTTTTTAGAGAGAGGATTGATGAGGCCCAGCTTATAAGCGATCGTGTAGATTTTTGCTAGAGGACGAGTGGGTTGGAGCTTTTTCTTACTAGAAGGAAGCGAGTAGTTCTTCGGTTTCATCTTCCTCTTCTAAATCTTGGACCCAGTGGGGGCTAGATGTGCACTTTTTTCTTTCTCTTATGTTCCTCCTGAGGAAGTTTATAATTGCGCTTCATCGACTTGCGTATAGCTCATAAAATTGATCAGCTCCAAATTGCTCCTTGGGCGAAACAGGTTCAAAGCATCGGCTAAAAGGACCGTCCTGCATCCCCTGCGGTAGTTATCGATTGGTACAACTTGGTTCAGGTCCTTGATTTGATTAGCTGTTGTAAAGAACTTGTTAGTGTACTCCCTAATTCTTTCGTTTTCCTTCTACTTGATAGTGACCTTGGAGATGTCGAGCTTCATCACCCTAAGGAAGCAGGTGAGGAGTTCGCCCTCCAAATGATTATACGGCTGGATGAAACAGAAGGGAGGCTGGTATTCCAAGTGAAGGCTTGGGACTTGAGAGTTGAGACCATTAGGTGGCACTTCATTGCATCTGTGAGTCGTGAGTAGTGGATGGTAGCTTTGAAGCCTTGAATATGCTCATAGCAGTCAGAATCGCCTTTGTAGGAGTCGAACTTGAGCATCTTGTAGTCTTTCGGGATAGGCGACACCCGAATTCATTGTTGCCGGTTCCAAGTAGATTGTAGAGAGTGGGGTTTGGAAAGTTGACCTCGGGAGAGATGAATCCTCCCCCTTGCTGTGGAAAAGGAGGTTGGAAATGTTGTGGATAAGGCAGAGGAATAAGAAGCTTTGGAGCAAAGTAAGTTATGGGCTGGGGGATAGGAACCATTGTTTGTTGGCAGTCATATGGTTGATCATTATTGGAGCACTAATTGTGTCAGGAAGGCAGCGATTGCTTCCTATGTGGATGAGGAATCTCCCATGGAATTAAAAAAAAAATAATTTTAATCAAAATATGAGGTTGTTATGCTACCAAAATTTTTTTGAAAGATTAAAAAATGAGAACATAGAAGTTAAATTTGAAGAAAAGAAGTAGAAGAAAAGGATTGCAGAGATATCTTAATCGCCGCTACAGCATAGTAAGAACTGCTTCATGGAAAAAGACTCTTCGATGAGAAGAACAAAATTTGAATAATAGTTTAATAAATCCATGATAATTCAAAGAGGGCAGATGAGCACAATTAAGAAACCTTTCTCATTTGAAAAGAATGAAATCATGCTGCTAGAATTATCTCAAATTTTAACTTTGTTAGTTTGAACCTTTGAATCCAATCATCTAGACCCATTTTGAACCCTCCATCCTTGATCTTAGAAGGCCTTACTTTTGAAGGTAGCTTTAACAAAAAGCGTAGAGAAGATTATTGAAAGCCTCTTCCAGACTCTTAATTTCTACTCCTTTTGAACCTTAATTAAAGAATATACTTGACTGAATTTCGAAGTCTCTTTCCAGACCATGACTAAAATGGTCTTTGTATAATAATCTTTCATCATAGGATAGATTACCAAATCCAAATTGTCGATCCTTATTTTTGTGCCCGACTGTCAACTTCATTCTTCTAATATGGCTTTCAACCTTGCCTTTTTCAAGTTTGAACTATAGAATTTGTCTTTCAAACCATTCCTTTGATCCTCACCTTTGAAAATGCCTTTCAAAGCTCATCTGTAAAATTCATGAGATAAGTTAATAAAGAAATTTTGATATAAAGTAGAGAAATATGCATATAATAAAACCAAGTAAAATTACAGAAAGATTCTTCCATTCTTTCAAGGAATGTAGAAATGAACAGCTAAAAAATAAAGCATGATGAGCTTCAACTATTGCCCTTATTATTCACTTTAGGGATATTTTAATTTTGATAGCAGGCTAAAAATCCCATGCATATGTCATCAAGCATAACAATTACGGACTTCCATGTCCCTGATATGCCATTATAGATCTTTGTATAGCAGGCTTCATTCCCTTGCTATATTATTTCGCACTTTTTTCCCACAGAGTTTAAATTCTAAAGAGTTAATTTCACCTAAGGTTTTCATCTGATTAGTGATGTCTACTTCTTGATAGTAGGTTGTCATACCCCTGACATGCTATCTCGAAAACTCAATGAATCGGGTATGAAAATGTTAACAAAAAGGCCACAAAGTGGTTAAATCCCATTTCCATAACTCGACAAAGCCAGTATAGAAAATTTGAGTTCACTCGATTTGTTAAAGGAAACACGCCTGGAATTTGCAGTCTGTGTCTCTCCCTAATACATTGGAATGCTTTTGAATGATAGAACCCATAGTTACTGACGAATCATTCTGTAACTTTCAAACCGAATATTTGAAATGAATTAAGATTGCTGGTAGAGCCCTGGACGATGGAACTATGTGATCTTGACAGAGATCCTCTCCATCATTGCCTATAATTAGGCTATTTGTTTAGTAAGTTGGTTCTTTTCTTAATCAAAAGTTCCATCATTTCATGAAGAGGTGAGTGATTAATTATAAAGGCGCCTATAAGTACCAAAGATGACATGCGTGTGTTGTTCCAAATTTTAGATGCTAGTATTTCCTACATTGCAAGTCACTTGAAAAATGTAACCAACTTTAATTGGAGTATGTTGTGGCAAAATCATTCTTGAAGCAAAGAACAATAGCACAATCAAACAATAACAAGAAGAAACAACTAAAAAGAAAATGAACACCATAGAGATTTACCTGGAATTCCTTGCGTGAAAACCAAGAGAGAGCAAAGGAAGTTCTTCATAAACTTCTAATAAAAGGATATAAGAGGAATCATTGATGAGGAATTGATTGAGAATGACAAATGTAACATTCCTTTGTATAGTGTTAGGGCTCCATACTAGCTACACATTGTATATGATTATTCTTGAAAGTGATTATATAAGATTATTCTGCGATATCACTACTAGAACTATTTCTATCACGCCTTTTGCACATCTTCTTACCTATTATTGTAGAAGTCTAAAAGATTAAGATGAAGATCCGACCAAAAAACTAATATGGAGATGATATATGAAAACCCAGAAGAAACATTTTTGAGACCTTTTCAAAAATGATATTTTCAACAATGATCTTTGACTCTACTTTTGACCTTAGTTTGTTGTGATACCATTGCACCTTTGAGAAACCTCCTCAAAAATCTGGAGGATATCGAAAGTCTTCTAATGATTAATATTTTGGTGGAAAACCATTTGAAAATCTTGACCATACAGTTTTCCTTTCACAAATAAACTTCTTGAAAAAGTGGTTGAGTATTGTTCTCGAACAATTGAGTTCGCACGTAGTAGCATAAATGGCTAAGGACAGTTTGTGATGACCGCATATTTTCATATGGTTGATGCCTCTACTAATGTTCCACCGTTGTTCTTGTATGTTGTTGACATCGAAGTAGCTTTTTGTGCCAGCAGATAGAATAGAATTTGAAAGAACTATTTCAGTTTATCAAATTGTAGTCCGTGTACCCAATTTCATGTAGCATGGAGAAACTAATATCATGCCATTTGGTGCCTCGTGGCAGGTTGAACAGATGGTGGCTGCTATTCTGATGGAGTCCAACATGAATCTTGAAGATGCTCTTCTCAAAGCTATAATCGATAAGGCTTGTTTCTTATTGTTACATTGGTTTCATGCTCTTCTAGTTTATTAAGTATTTGTGACAGTCCATGTGCAGACATTTGCAGATGTTGATGCTGACAAGGATGGGAGGATTAACAAGGAGGAGTGGAGGAATTTTGTTATTCGTGAACCCTCAGTTTTGAAGAATATGAGTCTTCCTCATTTAAGGTATACTTTTGCAATATAATGTACCATCTTTTTCATTAGTATCACAATTATAAACATGGCTGTTAGGAGAGCTTGCGATGTAGATCCAATGGAGCCAGAAGAAGAATTTTCTTTTTATTATTATTATTATTATTATTAAATATGAATAATGCTGTCATTTTATAGATTTGGAATATTTAAACGAAAAGAGGATTTAAATGTTCCTGTTTTAGTATGTGGAGTATTATATTTATTGCCTTTCAGTATTCAGAAAGTTACACTATTATCATTTAGACAAGATTTGATATATTGCTTTTCCATTATATGGGCAAGAACACTATAAATAGCTATATTATATTTAATTCAGTAAACTTTGAATGAAATAAAAATTACAGATCGGTATAGAGTGATAAGTAAAGAAGATAACAGATCCATAGATCAAAGACGGGGGACCTTGCTATGAAGGCAATGCGCCTAAGATTGCTTAAAGGGAGATTTGGTTTGCTTGTGTAGATAATTTTGGTATATGATATTGGTTTTCCATTCTCGCCTTTCGATAATGCCCACTAAGCAATTATATCGATGCAAGATGAACTCTTTAAGCTCCCATTCTTGTTCAGGAAGGCAAGACTTTTTTTTTTGCTTAGATGATCTCACCTGTCATCTTGATCTAGCTTTTCTCATGGTGTTAGTATCATGGTTTTCTTGACCACATCTATGCAGACCAGTTTGTATCTGTATTTTAATTGTATTGAATTAGGTTTGTCTGAGTCAAACCTACAACTTATCCCCTCATTTCATTACGTCAAAATCCAAAATTTTGACAATTATGCAGGCTATCTATACTTTGGAAGTAAAAAATAGTTAAATCTAATCCTCTCTCTTCTGTATCCTCTTCCTCTGCTCCTTCCCTTTCTTCTTTTTCCTTTTCCATTTATGCCTATCCTTTCGTCTTCTTTTTCTTTTTACTTGATTTCTCCTCCTCTTCTTCTATGCTTATTCCTTTCCTTTCTTTTCTTCTATGTCCTTACCCTTTTCACCACCTTGTGGTTCTACATCAATTGATATCAAAGCTGTATTGATCAACTTACATATAGTCGATTCATCTCTTATAATAATCCATAACACCACAACTATACCGCCTCCTGTACTGCGAGTGAACCCATTGTTCATGTTCATCACTGACGTTGCTTATGACTTCCTGCAATTCTACATGTGCTCGCCACTTGGCCCCAACTTCACCATGCCCCCCATGATTGTCGTGCACTGTCTATTTGCAATCTTGCGCACTCTGTGACTGTTGCCCATAGTCCTGTTGCCTACTTCGCCTCCTTTCACACTTATGACTGCTTGTGTCATGGCTTTTAGCCTTGTTCCCAGCCTACTCTACAACTCTGAACACGAAAGTTTGCAGTTCAGCCCCCTTTTCCCATGCGGAGTCACAGGCAGCGCCTCGGAAAAAGCCCTTATTGAAGTAAGGCAACGCTTTCTTGGTCCCATCACCTATGGCATCACAATGGCTTCACAATCGGCCTTATGACCCCCCAGTGAAACCCTTGCGTCTTGCTCGGTTATGCATCTATCATGACCTCACTGTGCAGACGCAAGGTAGTCCATGTTCTTTAATGCGGCTCCAAAAAGTATAGCTACCTTAGCTTCATGTTTTACCTTCTAAGTTCTTGAGGGTTCTTAAAGGTTTCCCTTAACATATTTTACTTGAATAAATTTTTAGTTTTCATCTTTTATCTTGACAATTCTTTATATATATATATATCTATCTCATTCTCTAGTGTTCAACTTCTTATATTGATTCTCAAAAGCTACATTTTTTTATATTACTAATTATTTTGTTGGACTTTTTTCTAGCTATTTTATATTTCTCCTAATTCTTTGTTGTTACATTTAAATCAATCTTTATATGAAATCTTCTTCGTATTAATATTTCTCGTACATCTTCTTTCAATTATTAAGCATTTTTATTATTTAGGGCATTTTCTTTAAATTCTTCTAACTCTTCTATTGCCATCTTATGGATACAGTTAGCAATCATTAATATATAAAATCTATTTCCTCGTTGATGTCTACTACCCAAGTTCTAGAACTTTTATTTGAAAGATACATCTACTCTCATTTTTTTAAATTCTACCATTGAGTTTAAGGGCATTGTTTCGATTTATTTCTTCTCCAACTCTTTCTCTTTAAATTTAAGATTATTAATTGACATTGTATAGTCAAATATTAACTTGACATGACCTTATAATCTTTGCAATTTAAGCGATCTCCCTCGTTTTCTTATAAGAAAATAATCAATATGCATTTTTGGAGTCCCATTATTATAAACAATAATATGCTCATTTCTTTCTTGAATAAAGTCATAAGCTAAGGAAAACTTCAAACTCCTAAGCTAAGCAATCATGAACTTAGGACTCCACAAAAACAAAATTCTAAAATCCTTAAGCCTAAAGGGCCAAGCTAATACAGTCAAAACCTCTTTAAAATTGATAGAAAAAGCTCAAGTACCTGAAACCTACAAATGGGAAAGAGCTTATGTCATGACCTAGCCATCGTAATCCCTATTAGTGACTCCACTGTACTCGGATTACACCTTGTCAAGGATGAAAATAATTAAAGACGTAACACTTTACAAATTATCAAACCGCTTGTTTTATATCACATATTAATATGTACTTATAGGCCCTGTTTGGCGCGAGGACCAAATCAGGACCAAAGTGATACTAATTTAAAAAACAACAATAATAATCATAAATAAAAAATTTTAATCATTCTACACAAATTTTAATATAAAAAAATATTATTTTACTTCACATACTTAATAATTTTTAATAAAAATATATATTTTATTTCACATTCTAGACCAAAATATTCGAATCGAGTATTTTGGTCTAAGATGTAAAATAAAATTAATTTTTTTATTACAAATTATTGAGTATGTGAAGTAAAATAATATTTTTTTATATTAAAATTTGTGTAGAATGATTAAAATTTTTTATTTATGATTATTATTGTTGTTTTTTAAATTAATATCATTTTGGTCCTAATTTGGTCCTGATTTAGTCCTTGCGCCCAACAGGGCCATAGAAAATTACATACGCATACCAAAAACATCTATCAAATGTCACCACCACCAACAACAACAACAACAACAACAACCAAGCCTTAATCCCACTAGGTGGGGTCGGCTACATGAATCCAAATGTCACCACCACCAACGAGGAAAAAACACAAAATCCTAACAACCTACTATCATTTCATATGTATTACACACTACTATATAAGCATCAAAACATATATACCAAAAAGTTCTTCACTCAAGTTTAATAATTTCTTGTAATGTCTTACCTCTTCTTCTGCGTATGATCTGCACCTGTAAAAAAACAATCATTAGCAGATTCTGTAGATGAATCTAATTTAACATGCTTAAAAAAGTAACTATATGCAATCACAATAATGCTAAAAACTCGTTAAAACTTATTTGTATCTTTTATCACATTTACAGGCTTTCTTTCCTAGTCAACCTCAGCCACACCACCATAATCATGTTGACCCACACAGTCAACCACAAGGTCATCATCCCGATCAGATAACCCTTCGTAGGTTGTCATTAAATGCCGTTGCATCCAAATCATTCTCAGGTACTTCTTCATAATAGGTAACCCACAAACAGTAATTTCAGTGATCGCCTTCACTCTATGTAGTCGGAAACTACCAATGGATGTCGTCAAATCAATATTATATTCAAGCCCGAACTTTGGTGAGAAATAAATACACTTTCTTTTACATATTATATATATTAATCTTATCATAACTTCATTATATGTTTCATTATTCAACATCAATTTGTTTACATTTGATATATAACTCAGTTGAATTTAAAAATAACATAATTAGTCATCATAATCATTCATATCATAAAAGAACAGAATCGAACAATAATAAAATCATTTAGACATGTGAAACAAATCATAATCTCAAAGCAAACAATATATATCTAAAAATATAACAGTTTATTTTTCACAATATAATCTATAAACACATTAAAATAGATCCACCTTCTTCTCTGACTATTGACGATGAATGCTTGCTCTCCTCGAATATATCCTAAATACGTAATACATATTTATTTCATCATAATTTGATCAATGTTTTTTAATATAAAAGATATTTTAATATACCTATATTTATGAATAGATATATCAAAATATATTATTTCATTTTAATTTTTCTCCTCTCCATTTCCTCTCTTCTGCTTGCCGAGACCAACAGAGGGAGAGAGAAAATCCTTTAGCTTTATTTTTCTCTCTTTCTCTCTCTCTCTCTCTCTCTCTCTCTCTCCTTTCTCTCTTTTGGGCATGTTTGGTAATTACCCAAAAAATGGGCAAAATATTTTTTTAATAATATTTTAAATTTATTATAAATTTAATAACTTTATTTCACATCCAACACAAATTTCAACCTTAAAAATCAACTTTATTTCACATCCAACACAAATTTCAACCTTAAAATCAACTTTATTTCACATCCTACACACCTCTCAATATTAAAATAAATTTCTTTCCCATCAACTCTATAAAATAAAATATTTTCTATTTCTTTACCCAAATTTATCCTCCAATCAAACAAGCCCAAAATGTCATTTCTCCTTTCTCCTTTCTCTTGGCAGCTGAAATAGGCCACCTCACCCTACACACGAACACCTTGCTTGTTCACCATCATCATCCTATGAGCTCTCTTCTGTTTTACTCTTAAGTCACCTTCCTTTCTCTATATTAATTTCATATAATTCTGTTAAGATGATAAAATAAATGAACTTAACTGATTTGATTTAACCTTCTTCCTTGTTAAATTGCAAAATTGCTCCCCCTTGGAGGCATCGGATTTGTCCTTCTCCTTGCCCTCACAAAAGAGGGATGGATGAGAGAAAAATAAAACTCTCTCTCTCTCTCTCTCTTAATCCTTAAAAGAGACCAAGCTTCTGGTTAACTTAAAATTAACATAATTAAACTATTTGCGTGTTAAATAAAAAAATATAACATTACATTTAGCTTGCTCAATTGAAAACAAAATCAGGATGTTACAGCTCAGAATTGAAATCCCCAAGAGAAACACTTTAGGAATGAAGTTTTTTGGTATAACTTCAAAAGTCATATCTGCTCTGAAGAGGATCTCGCAAAGCGAACTCTTTTGTAATAAATTGCTAAGGACTCAACTCATGCAAAAGGAGTAAAATCTGGAGAAACGTATATAGAAAACTCATTTAAAGATCTTCAAACAGAGAAGACATAGATCTCAAGCCCTTTATGGAATATATGGAAATCCTTCGCAGAAGTCTCTGAAAATATACTTTTTTGTAGATTTCCTTCCAAAGTAAAATTTTCAAAAATGGTTTCCGAAAAGAAACTCTTCAAGATATAGAAACTTTTTGCCGAGTCCTTGTGAAATAAAACTTTTCGCAGGTACTCTTTCAATGAAATTCCTTTCTAAGAGATGCATAGGCCCTCCTCTTGGAACAACGGGTCAATCCTGACCTCTTGGAAAAACTTCAAATTCTTATCTAGGGACTCTTTTTACAAGAAATTTTTTTCACCATAGTGCTAAAGTAAACTCTTGTAAAAATGATCATTTCAAGCTTAAATTGTAAATTCCATGGAGCCTCTAAACACTCCCTTTTCTGAACCCCAACGGGATGTTTCAACTTCCAATCTTACGCAAGTTGAACTCTATCCCAGACTCCCTGTCATGTGTTCCTAAAGAATTCATATCAATTATGAGCTCCCCTTTCAAATTTTCTAAGTTATTCCTACCCTTTCTGGTGGAGCACCCTTAAGCTTGCATTTCAAAACGAAGAACCTCCTCAATAGGTCTCTTACTCTTAAATCCAAACTTCTAACTCAAACTCCGAACTTGAATCCAAAGTAACCCCGAAGTCAAACTCCAAAGGTGAATTCCAAAGAAACTCCAAAGTTAAACCCAAATGCCTAAATGCTCCAAAGTCAAACCCAAATGCTTAATGCTCCAAAGTCAAACCCAAATGCCCAAATGCCCAAATGCTCCAATGTCAAAATTCAAATCAAATTCTTGGATAGTAGGCTTCTATGCCCTTAAAACATTGTCTCCAATCAAATTCCTAAATAGCAGGCTTCTATGCCCTTAATACACTATCTCAAATCAAACCTCTAATAGGAAAATTTTGTGCCCTCAATTCATTGTCGCAACTTAGACAATGACGGACTTATAACAGTAGGCTTTGATGCTCTTGCTATACTATTACACTCTTTCGCAAGGGGTCTAAATGCCAAAACATTTACTTCGCCTAAGGTCTCTATCAAACTTGTGATGCTTACTCCCTCCTTGATAGTAGACTTTCATGCCTTTGATACGCCATCTTGAAACCTTAGTAAGCCAGGTATGAAGGTGCTAAAAAAGATCACAAGTGAGAAAAATCTAAATCCACAACTTGACAAAGTCAGTGTAGCAAGTTTGAATAGAACTCATGGCTCCTAACGGATTACTCTATAGTTCTGTAATTAGCCAACTTAAATGAATTAGGTCCGTGATTGATCCCTGGACAATGGAACCATAGGATCGTAACAGTGGTCATCCTCCACCTCATCCCATACAAATGTGCCATTATATTTGTTTGGCTAAGTCGACTCTCCTCTTAATCAAAAGTTTCATTCTTTAATGAGAAAATAGATAATTAAATGCTTGGACCTCATGCAATGCTTGGTGGGCTATGCTTGCAAAATGCTTCTACCATTAGACTGGTGATTTGATCCCTCTAGCTGTCATGAAGGCAATACTTGGCTTCTATTGTCCTTGAATCTCTGTGATAGTTGTCGCATTGTCGGTCTCTTCTTCTTTCTTTGATTTTTCTTGTTCGTAACCCTTTGGAGAATCGGCTATCGCGAGAGTTTATTCCATTCTCTTCTTTTCTTTTATTTCTTGAGGCTTTTCCATTGACATTTGTCTTCTTCTACCTGATATGAAGCTCGGCACATCCAGGAGCTCTGCCATAGTTGTAGCAAGATGCTTTAGTCATGTTTGGCTCAATCCAATTTTGAGTCCAATATTTCTTTTAATCTTTATGTAACATCTCGCATCCCAGATCTAAAGGTATAGCCCACTTTGGTTTTAGGAAACTACATAACTCAAGTAAGGAAGTCACCTATTCGAAGGCTACTCTAACTCAATCACGCTTAATTTTAGAGTTCCATCACCTGTCTCAGGGTTTTCTCCAAAAAGCTCTATATATTGCGATCACATTATTTACTTTTATAGCTCAAAAATTCCTCTTTTTTTTCGATATAGAACGATTCATTTATATGCTTCTCTCACCACTCTCTAGGAGTAGAAGTTTGTTAAGGTTTTGAAAACTGAACTAGTCCTAAAACCATTGTAAATAGTTTCACATTGCCGAAAGAAAACTCTTAAACCATATATATATATATAGCTTTTTCTAAACAAAGGCTTCAACGGAATTAACCAGTCCAACCCGGTCAATCAATTTTTTAGTTTGACCCCAATTCGACCTGGTTCAATCATGCTTCAATGCAGAAGCAGTTTTGAGACTTGAACGGACCAGCTAGACCGCTGATTCAAAGTTGAACTGGTTGGTTTGGTCCAATTTCTAAAACATAAAGTCTACCAAAAGCTCTTCTTTGCACTAGTGATTTCCTTTTTTCGGAATATCACCCCGCGAGCACTACCATCCTCTTCGACCACAAGTCGCTAGAGGCCTACCAACTTCGACTTAGTTCATCTTTGAACTGCATCGTATTGTGTGAGATCAGTTCTAATACCATATTGTAACAACTTGTGTACCAGATGTAGAGTTATTGTCCATCTTAGTTTTAGGAACTGCGTAACTTGAGTACTTCTTCAGAGGTCATTCATTCCTCAACCACTCCAACTGAAGCACATTTTATTGTAGAGTTTCTATTATCAGCCTCACAGTTTTATCCCGAAAAGCACTTCTATATATTTAGATCACGCTATTTACTTATATATATCTTAGGATCTCTTGTCCTTTTTCGATGTGGAACAATTTATTCATATGCTCATTTGACTACTCACTAACTCTAGAAGCTTACCATGAGTTGCTCTTGGTACAAGTGAATCCCTTCTCTCGAGGCATTACTTGGCAACCACTTTTTATCATCTTCGGTCATATGTCACCACCTTTTATTTTACATCCTACACAAACTCCAATGTGAAATGATCAATTTTATTTTATATTGTATACAAACTTCAACATTAAATATTAGGGGTAATTATATACATACCATTAAAATTTAGTTGTTTTACATATTTAACATCTAAATCTTTAATATTACATATTGGCCACAAAAAGTATATAAAAATTATAAGTTTTTTTTACATACATGCCACAAAGATTTTATATGATTTTGTGGCCAATATGTAATATTAAAGATTTTGTATTAAATATGTAAAATAGTTAAAGTTTAGTAGCATGTATGTAATTTTCTAATTTTATTTCACATAAAACACACATTTTAATGAAATTATCAACTTCATCACCATACCTATATAAATTTTACCTTTAAAATAATTTTATTTCACATTGTACACTTATAATAATATATTTTCTCTTTAGCCTAAAAATAACCTCTAACAAAATAGGTCACATTTTGTCTTCATGTGGCCACTTCCAGGGAGACCTGTTAGGGAGATCTACAGATTTTCTTCAGAGCGTTTTCATGTTTTACTACTCGAATAGCCTACCATGATATGTAAATTATATTTCATAAGTTTGACTAGCATTTCATGTTTCCTTGATTTTATTTGTTTTTTTTACATGAGACAGAGATGAGGTTCTATAATTCATTTCAAGTTATTCATTTACTTGTAGAACAATTATAGTGTAGCTATTGCCACTGCATAACATAGCAATATAGAGAATGCCTCAATACAATCTGATAAAGCTAGTAGACAGTAAAAAAGTCTTATCAAACTACAACTATCTCTTAATTGCTCCCATTTTGACTCCCATGTTTGAAACCTAGAACTAGACCATATTTCAGCTCTAAAGGATTTTACATATTAGGAGAGGTTCCTGAATGCATGCTTGTGGTCTAAATAAATAGGAGTGAGCTTGATATCTTGCAATGCGAACTTCTGGCTGTTGCAAGCTTGAAGACCCATCCCGAAGCGTATGTGAGTAAGTAAAGAAAAAACACAACCTTTTTTTACATGAAAACTCCTCAACTAGGATAAACCATGGCATCCTTGGGCGGCTTATGGAACTTCACTAGCTACTTGTTTGTTATGGAGTAAGAAGGAAGTTACATAAGATGGTTAGGAGACTGCACAAGGCAATTATATGGGTTCACGATTGCTCTTTTTTGGGAGTGTAGTTCTCTGGCGTGTGTTTGCTTGTGGTCTTGGAGACATGCATCCAATTGGAGTTATGGTATTTATAGATGGTGATGACATGGTGATTACTGCTCCTTAGCCGCAAGGGAGGGTGTTTCCCTCTAGTTCTATGTCTTCAGCACTTGAAGTCTACTTCCTTGCCATAGGGAACCTGTGAGATGACATCTCCCTTGCTCGAGGGTTGTCATGTGGTTTTGTCCTTTCACGTTGAGTTTCCTTGCAGGCTCTTATAGACTGTTGACATACCTTGGTTGACATAGTGCAACGACATTTACTGATGGTGAAGGAAGCTACTCCCTTTAGGTAGCCACCACTAGCCTCTCCTATTCTTAGGCATTTATTTCTCACATGTACAGGAGAATGAGGCTTGGTCATCATTGGAGAGCATGGTTTTCCTTGTGGATGTAGATCCTTGCTTATTGATTTGAGGGTACAAAGATTCCCATTTTTGCCTCAGTCCTAAGTGAGGTCTTTGTCACCATATGTTGTTTACAGCAAAATGGAAGGTGGCTTTGCGTCATTCATGGCAGTGGGAACAGTTGTTGAGGTGGACTCTTGTGGTGCCTTCAAGATGTAGGCTAAGACAGCTATCTCATGAGCAGTCTCTTGTGAATATGCTTATGTGCTCGCTTCACAGCTTGACTCATGTTAACTGTTGCTGCTGATCACAGATGTGCCCTCTAGGCCGCATCTCACACAAATGGCAGAATTTTGTATTGAACATTACATAAATTCCAGATAATGATCAATTGGAAGTGCTTTTTACTCAGTTTATTGGCATAAAAATGTGGTTGCCTCAGGTTGACAAAGCCAGTTTCTCCTAGATGGATGTATTGTTAAGCATTCTTTTCCAGGTCTACTAGGTTTCTATTTCTAGCTATCTTTCTTTGGGTGGTAGCAAATTTCCTATTGCCGAAAGATCCCATGACTAGGTTTTAACTAATTAAAGCTTGAAGAACATAAGCGACTATGAACATTATGGATGATTTGTAGATTATTTAAACTTTTCTAGGCTGCTCAAATGTTCATAAACTGCTCATCTGAATTCAAATGCACTTCTTATATTTTTCATGGAATAGGCCTTATCTTGATTTTTCATGAGTTCTCTTGTTTTTTCTTTTTTTTAAGTTAATCCTTATGTAGCCTTCTCTGGTTATATAAGCAAATTTCTAATTAGTTTTCTTTTTGGTTTTCATGAGTCCATGACTCTTGCTGAACTTTCGTTGGTGCAGGAAACATACAAATTAACTTTTTAAAAGGATCAACTAAAGGCAATAAACCCAAATAAATTATTTACCTAATTAAATGCTCAAAAGAAAACGTACTAGAACAATGTAACTTTTTCAATTTTACATCTTCAATTTAAATGTCTTTCTTGTACCTAGAATATTTGAGCTTGAAATCATGCAAATAACATTCTTCCCCTACTAGAAAAGAACTCTTTGTTGAGGTAGATTGTAATAAACTATAATTAGGAACTCAAGAGAAAGTAGATTCAACTTCAAACACTCATTCTCGGTAAGACATTTGGCTTCAAAAGCTTGATGGGTCTGTCCATTGAATGAGATAACAGCAGAGTCCACCCTTTGTAATGCTCATGAACTCGACATCTTGAATAGCTGTAATTACATCTTCACATTATGGGAATGGAGGAACCCACATATTTGAAATACAGGCATGGGCTAGACTATACAATGTAAGCATTTAAAGGTGCCTCACTAAGGTATTACATATATGCATGTTTATGTCGATACAGGAAGAACGAACGAGCAAGCCCTCTTTGATATCAATTGATATAGAGCGAATGGGGAAAGGGAGAGGAAATAGAAGAAGAGGAAAAAAAAAATTTTGGTGAGAGGAAGATGAGAGAAAAATAAATTTAGAGAATAACTTTATTTCATCAAAAGTTAGAAAACTTCATAAACCAATAGGGTGCTTAATATTAATATTGTAAAAACTGGACCAAGTAAAGAACCAGCCTATTGTTTGGTTCATAGTCAAACCAGTTAGATTGATCATTGAATCAGTCAAAACTAGTAAATCACTGTTATTTTGAAAATTCAAAAAATTAATAATATCTGCTAAAAATAGTATCAGATGTTCACAATGACATGTTTATTCATTTTATTGATTCGTTGTCATCATGAAATAATAAATATCATGGAATAGAGTGATTTTGTATGGTTTGCTGCAATTTGATATACAATTTGATTTGGCATCGAACATGACTGGATGGAGAACTAGTCCCTTGTCGGATTGATCGAACTGGAAGGTTCAGTCATGTTTTTCAAATATTGCTAAATATAGAGTTTTTTTTAGCCTATACTTCAAAGGAAACAAATAACTTACTTGAAAGTAAACAGCGTAACACATTAAATGCAAATAAAGTATTGGCATGAACAGCTCAGATACTTAAGAAACATAATGAAACAAAATAGCTCCTCTCACAGTTCAAATTTTTGTCTTTCTTGTTCTTAGACTTTATACATATATATATATATATATATATTGGTAGCATGTGCTTAGAATATTTGAGTCTAAAAGAACATGAATGAAAGAGTGGACCTCCAACGAAAGGGAAGGAGAAATAGAAGAAAATGAGAAAGAAGAAGAGAGGAGATTAAATTTTATGCGGATTTTTTGTTTCTCAATTCATGAGAGTTGACAAATAGAAAATGATTGGGCAGTTTATAGAAATTGTTCATACAAAAGAAATGCAAACTTCCGAATACAGTAATAACAAAAAACTCAAAAAACTTCTTAAAGCAGTAAGATGTCAAATATGAATAAAGAAAACTGCAAAACCCCTATGATGAAGATATTTAAATACAAATCAATTTTCCTTCGTATGTGGTAATGCCGTTTTGTCATTCCTTACGTGTTCTACTTGCTATTATGTGATATAGAGACCGGAGATTTTCTACTTGCTATCTTGCGATATAGAGACTGGAGATTTTTGATGTATTGTGGTTGATTATTTTCAGGGACATCACAACATTGTTCCCGAGCTTTGTTTTCAACACTGAGGTTGAGGATTAAGTGATTTTGACAAATGTACATATATGAATACCCTGCTACATTTGAAAAGCTCTTGTTGGCAGCCATAACGTCAGCTTGTAAGCTTTCCTTAAAGAAATCCATTCTGGGGAAAAAAGGCTCTCTGGATTTCTTTGGGATTCAACCCCTCACCCCCTCTGCTTATTTTCTGGAGTTCATCCTTGGGATTGCCCACTGGAGCTCAGTGCTGCTTTTCCGTGATTTCTCAACAAAATTCTGCTATTGCTTTGTCATTTAAATTGCTAGTCCTTTCTCATTTATCTGTTTATAATTTTGTATAAAGAATACGTCAAAACCAGCTATTTCATTATACACAAATGACTTCTTTTTAGTTAAAATTAATTGAAGTTGAAAACCCTACGATTAAATGCCGTTGAGAATTATAGGATTGTAGCATGAAGGCTGGAGAGGTCATAGGAGCTAAGGTATGTCCAAAAGTAATCTCTGTGCCTGGCTACGTTCGATCTGCAAAACTTTCTTATTTGATACAATTTCATGACCTTTTTTTGCTACAGTGATTCTGAAACGTAGGGCTGCAATCAGCTGCTCTACTGGGGTTGAGTCAAGAAGGTGAGCTTCCACACTGTGAGAAGAAGAGATAAGCAACTGTTAATTGATTCAGTGCGACTTAAGTCGATCTCTCGTATTTCAGAAACACCCCATCAGCCCATCGGTTAAGTCGACAATGTTCTTGATGTCTTTGCAATAAAATTAAACCTTTTTCATTGTCTCTGTGCAGTGTTTAAATTGTTTTTATTGCCATTGTAGAGTCAAAGTATTTGAATATAGAAAATAGCATATTTGTTACATACAATTATGAATATGTTAATGCTTTCTAAGTCCCAATAAGATAGAAAAGGCACTAATATTATAATCTGCTGCTCTATACTCAGCTTATAAGGACTTGTTGATAGTTGATACTCATTCTGTAAGCTTAACAAATAAGCTTGAACATATAGTTTAAAAGCAAGAGTCTTATATGAACAAGTTTGAAAGTATTTTCATGCTATAAGTGTCGGATGATAAACGTAATGTGTGGTGTTAAGCAGTCAATGTTTAATGTAAAACTTGTTGAGTAAAATTGACATGAATTTTTTGAAAATTTGTGCTAAAGTTGGAGCATTTCCTAGAAGCGATGCACTGTGTTGTTTAAATACAATAAGAAATATGCAAGAGCTGCTATATTGATGCTCGAGTGTAGTAATAAGTGAGTAATAGTTTTCAGATAAAGAAACTAGTTTAAGATAGTAAAGCACAAGTCATTATATTTTATTTTTATATTTATTATTATAAGAATTAATAAAAATGTATAATATTATTTAAAAAATAATAATTTAAATCAATGTCAATCTGGATTTGATTCGCTCAATATATGAACGGATTGGGTCGAATTTTAGATTAATACTTCGAGTCAAAAAATTGTTCTATTTAATAGGATAATCAAATCAGAATTTGGATTGGGTCGGGTCATAAACCGGCCCGTTGGCAGGCCTAGTAGAATCAGTTAACCTATTTTTGACTCGAGGCTGTTTGAGCATCCCCAAAAATGAATTTTGGAATTTGGCTGAAAGCAGAGGGCAAAATAGGAAAATGGTTATTCCGCTTCGAGTCCTCGCGCAATTTGTTCTGCCGAAAGCTCGATGTTACCGAATGTGAAGCCCTCGCCGGAGCGGTCTGTTCGGTCTACGATGGCTCCTCCGTCTTCCTCCTCCAACACTACTCCGCCGCCGCCGCCGCCGCCGCCTCCGCCTCCTTCGTCGATGAAGAAGATTTTCTTCCGTCGGATTGTACCAGTCGTCGTAGTGACTAATATCTTCGTTGGAGGTCATATTCGTCCCACTCTGTATATATTCTTCCACTTTTGTTTCTGCTCTGGTAGAAATCCATCTGACTTCTTTTAGGTTTTCTTTTTAATTTCTCCATCATAGAAACTTCTGATCTGGTTATTTGCAGACTTGTTTTTTCGCGCAAGCCCATTTCAAGATCCGTTTAGCGTATGATATAACTCGTAATGGCGTGAACTGTGAAATCATTTCATGATTTTCATGCTATCTGACTGTTGGCATACTTTCTTGAATATGCTATCGTAATGGTATGAGTATGACTGTTTTCTTTGCTTTCATGCGTTCAAAGCTGGCCATTTAGAAGAAATGATATCATAATGCTATCTGAGTTTTTTTTCTTCAATACGTAATCGTAATGGTGTTGGCATACTTTCTTTGTTAAAATTTTACTTTCCAAGTCCTAGCATGATCTTTCAGATTTCATGATTGATTTTCAGTCTTTGATTTAAAACATTTAGGCAGCTTGAAATTTCTCGTTCATGTTCACTGAGGTGTCTAGTTCTCAAGCACCTTTTAATGCGGAAAGTTGGTATTGAAACAACAAGGTTTACTAGGTCACTTTAGTTGATAATTGATTTTTGAATGTATGATTCAAATTTTATGGGTTCATGTCTTTGTATAAGAAGGTTCTATTATCCAAATGTTTATAAGATATTAATGTCATTCTTATCAAGGAATAAATGATCCATGAGCTAGATGATTAAAATGCTTTAGTATCCAACCAAATGTGAGGTTTGTTGAGCAAGAAACTTTTTTTTCATGAAGCCCCATTTTGTTGGAAGTCCAAAAATCATCCAACATTCTTTATATGTTTGTTTCACTTCTAAGACAAAGCTCAATAAAAAAGGGTTATTTACATACTATCTCTTAATTCTTCTTCAATATGTTGGGGTTTCTTCATATTTAGGAAAAAAACCCTGAATATGTTGTTTTTAGAAGATTTGGGGCTTTTAAGTTGTAAAATATAAGAATAGGAGGTTTAGTATATTATTGAAGTAAAATATTGGGTTATATATGTAAATCAGTTGCTTTTATTTCATGTTCCATTCAAATCTTAATAGTAAAAATTAATAATATTTCACATTTTCAATAAAAAAATAATTTTATTTCACATCTTACTCAAATTTCATCATTAAATAATTTTATTTGACAGCATACATATGTACCAACACAACTTCTCTTTCATAGCCAAAAAATGTTGAAAGTTGACTATTACTATGATCTAGTGATAAAAATCAAAATTTATTATTTGATCTAAATTAATTAAAATCTCAAAATAAACTTAATTTATAGATCTAATAAGCTTATTTATTATTTAATTATATTTTGAAAATTCTTTTACTTAATTGTGATAATTCACCACAATTTTACTATTTTCTCTATTAATTTAGTACAAAATAAATATTGTTGATAACAGAGACAAAGACTCATGCAACAAGCTAGTATAAAATGCAAATGAAAATACTATTCTAGACTTCTTAATATGCAATGATACATAAAATAAAAATGCATGCAAAATCAACTAATGACCATATCTGTTCTTAGTGGATGATTTAGTTTGATCATATGCATGTGGGTAGTAGGTCATTGTGATAATAGAGGTATCTAATAGGTGTCATAAGGTTCTCTAGAAATAACTAACAAATTGAACAACACTAGCTAGAAGTCTAGGTGACCAACCACTCAGTCTCATATGCTATTTTCAAGCATTGACCTATAGGTGTTAACTCTTTCCCACTACTGAATCTAGGTTGTGTAGAAATGTGCTTAACCAAATTGACCATATTAATATCACAACACGTGCGATCTATAATCATTTAAATTTGCTTTACTATCTTATTATTATATTCAAATGAACGAATCACCTCAGTCAGTTCTATGATTTATTCTTCATGTCACAACGTCATCACTATTTTCTCTTTTTCTTTTTTAAAAACTACAGAGTAATTTTTCCTTTTTTATACTTTTCATTCTCATACATTTATACTCTTCAGTCAAGTTAGGATCTGCTACATAAATAGAAATAGATAAATGTGTAGTGCTTTCTTGAACACGGAGCCTTAAAATTTTGGTGGGACATTCTTCCTTGCTTTCGATCACAGTTTTCTCTAAAGGAGGTGGGCTGAACAACAGTGATTTCATCTAGTACTTGTATGATCCTCTTTGCGGTAGGGATATATTTCTGATATTAATTTAAACTTGTCTCGAGCCTTAATTGGTCCTAACTTACAGTGTTTTAGGAGATGCTCACAGTTGATGTAAATTCAGGCTTGCATTATGGGTTTTAATTTTGTAACTAAGCTCTTTCTGGTTTTTGAGAAATCACATCACTCAAAATAGAAATTCATACATGCTTCCCATTCTATATAAGCATTTTGATCCGACCAATTATTAAAATAGTATGCTTCTGATGGTTTCATTCTAACATACTGGCTATGTTGTTCTCATTCAACCTTCTAAGTCATATAATATGACCTTGCATTTAAACTAGTATTTGTCTGTATCCTAGAAGTCATATTATGATCTAGGCGCTTTAATCTAAACATGATCTCGTCCAAGAAAACCTTTGACACACTACCCATCGGAATGCAGGTGTATGTTTAAGGCTATATAATCATAAACTAATTATATAGTTCAACTATTTTGTTAGATGAGCTATGACTTTGATTTTAAAAAAATCTAAAGGGATTCGTCATGTCAAGAGATAAATATTGTGCAGGAGGCCCTGTATTTGAGGGAAGAGATTCAAAGAATTATTAAATACACAACTCATTTATAGATGATAGAACCAAAAAATAGTGATACATGATGGATTATAAGAGAACTATAAAACAATTGTAGTATAGATGATAGAACCAAAAAATAGTGATACATGATGGATTATAAAAGAACTGTAAAACAATTGTAGTAAAGACAAGGTTACAACTTTGATAAATTTAATAAAAAATTTGAATACCATGAGAAGGAGAAAAGAAAATAATTTTTGGTGAGAGAGAACTTACCAAGGGATTGGAACGTTTTTGCAAGATGTTATTCTGAAAATACAAACTTTATTTTACATCCTACACACCTTTCAT
The DNA here is from genome assembly GCA_019297695.1 of Apostasia ramifera. Taxonomy (NCBI): domain Eukaryota; kingdom Viridiplantae; phylum Streptophyta; class Magnoliopsida; order Asparagales; family Orchidaceae; genus Apostasia; species Apostasia ramifera. The sequence goes on from JAEMOT010000755.1 coordinate 76,137, forward strand.
AATATAATTAACTTTATTTTAATCCTTTCACGACTTTCAAAATAAAAAATCAAATCCAATGTTATCTTTGGCCCCTTAAAAATAACCTCACAAACAAACATCCCTTAGAGTTGAAGATACACTATTTAACTAGGAAAATGGAATGTTTGCGAAAGAGATGAGGCAAAACTCACAAGTTGTGTAAAAGACTTTCTTTTGTATCTACTATAATGATGCTAATAAGAATGAAATCAAAGAATTTTATACTCAATCCAAATAGTTTGGGCGATGATGATGATGACTGCGATATTTTTATCTTTGTATTTGGATTAGTATAATGACGAATACTAGTTAGATTTCTTGGTTGTGCTATTTTGAAGGTAACTCAATTTACCTTGACATTTTAAATTTGATAATAGGAAATATTGGAAGTCCATCCTTTCTGTATAATAATTAATAATGTAAAACAGTTACCTAAAAGTGTTGGAAAATAATGAAAAGGGAATCCACGTATTAAAAAGGTTAAGGAATATGTTAGGAAAATAAGATGTAAACTTGGTGGTGGTCTACTAATTTCTGTGATCTTATTGATGAAGAAACTTTCTGCATACCAAGTTTTTCACTACTTGAAGCCTTTTTTTCTTCAACTATTATGACTTGCAACTCTCTGACATAAATAAGTTTTCATAAGATAATTTTTAGTTTCTGATCTCATTTGAATCTTCTTATTGTTCCATTTATGATGTTGAGAAGGATCTCGAATACTCACTCGGTACATTTATTCTTGTCTATAAACATGATAAAATGACCTGTTAGAAGAATTCCAGTGTCTTGTTGACGGCCAATCTAACGCATCACCCTCTCTATTGCCATGAATTCTATACTGGAATCTTCTAATATTTACCAAGATAAAAAAATGCCATCAAGTTTTCAAGTTGAGCTCATTACTTTACTGGCATTCTGTCTACCACATTCTGTTGTCTCTATATTTCTGCCATCACATTCAAACGAAGAGTAGATGATAACTTAGAATTTCATTGTCTACCATTTTACTTCCGTTTTAGTCCCCAATTAAATTATATTATTATAATATCCACTATAAGCTTAGTGTATGCTTATATGTTCATACCTAATTATTGTCCGAGATTGGGCCTTATGCTTCAAGATTAAACTAATAAAATCATTATGAGCTCGCTTAGAAGCAGCTTAACATTTCAAATATGTGCAGCTTAACTTTTTCAGTGGGATTAAGCATGTTAAGTTGATTTATGCTGAAACTCTGTTTGGATGAGAAAACCTGTGGGTCGGTCAAAACCTGTTTTTGGATGAATCTTGGATCAACATTTTACTTAAGAATGTAAATATAGCTGTATAATTGAACTTTTTACCAATATATAACACAAAACAATTAAGAAATATTGTGAAATTAAATTACACCTATTTTTCACAAGGATATGACCAACTTCATTCAATTTTTGGCACATAATAAAATTTATTAAAGCAATGTCAACGAAATAAAGAATGAAAATCGCCACTAAATGGACACATGAAAGAGGTTTTGATTTAACCTCACTTCTTCATATTTTAATGTGGTAGATGGTAGCCGAGCATGATGGTATGTGGTGCCATCTTCATGAGGAAGGGTTAAGGGCAGTGCAAAAAGGGCTGATGGCTTTGGCACCTATTGTATTAGCTTTATGAACGGGGGGAGGCAGATTAGGATTAGGCTGGCTTAAGACCATTTAGTCTGCTGTGGGAGTGAGGGAGGAATTGGGTTAAGCAGATTAAGAAAAAGCATTTGGCAACTGACTTAAGCAGATTAAGGCATTCTTATCCTGTTTCCAAACTTGGCATTGGGAAAAGCTACCATTTGATTGCATTTTCACTTGTTCATTATAGGAGCAGCCCGTTGACTCCACTTGAATCCACTCATTGGATAGCTTTAGTAGGGCACCATATTGCATGTGTCCAGCTTCATCTATGAACTGTTGTTGAGGCTGTTGCTGAGGTCTAAATTGTGACCCTTGAGGGTTATGACAGGGCTTTGACTTCCTTGCTTTGTATCAAATTTGGGCAAATGTTTATACTGAACTACTGGGTACAAGCTACTAAATGATTCTCATGTGTGGCAATGCTTCATCATAATCATTCTCAACTATTTGCGAGGTAGACTTTTATTTTTTTATGCTATGGTCATTGCATTCTTCGATGTTGATGTCATTATCTGGGAACCTTAACCTTACAATTTGGTGTTGTATTTATGTATTTTGCCCCGTGCACTTAATGTTATCAGCTCATCAAGTTTCTCCATGCACTAAACAAACAACTGTATTTCTCTGACATGGTAACGGTCTCTTCTGTTTTTGATAGAATTGGCACTTTTTTAGCTGAGAGCTTTGTTTTATTATTTCTGTTGTGATAACATTTAGCGACAGATGGCCAGAGGTTCTCGATTTCATTGTTTCGTTGGACATATTTTGAAAATGGCCATGTGAACATTTAGACCAACACTCCACTCAGTTCTGTTTAGGTTGCCAATACTTAAACATTGTGGGCTTATATCTGGCAAAGCTGTTCTAGATTCTTTCCCTTCATCTAACGTTTGTCCTGCATGCAGTTTACGTGCTTGTTAGAACAATGAAAAAACCATCTCAGAAGGATGGGAAAACCATAGTGAATGTTCCATCCGCAGCTACTGAAAAAACTGCCAATGTTTCTACTCCTGTAAAGGTCCTCCCTCCAGTTCCTGAAAATGAGCAGCGAGAACTCTTCAAGTGGATACTTGAAGAGAAAAGGAAAACAAAACCTGGCAATAAAGCAGAGAAGAAGAAACTTGATGAAGAGAAGGCTCTTCTTAAGGAGTTCATCCGTGCAAAATCCATTCCAAGTTTGTGAGTTTTTTGAAAATTATGTTTCTTTTTTGGATTCCTTTTGGATTTAAAACTATTTGAGATTGAAGTGTGGGTTATATTTCTTCTATATGTTGTTTGCCCCAAATTCTTTGGTGCATTTGGCAAATGATAAATTTGGTTATGGCTTGACCAAAGAGTTTATAGTTTAGAAAAATACAAAAAATAATTTGCATCATATTCACATGAACTCCAATATTAAAAATTCACTTTATTTTATTTATTATATAATTTTCAATATAATGATTACTTTTTTTTTGCATCCTACATATTTTTTAACATAAGAAATTAACATTATTTATCATCAGGTATGCATCTCAAGATAGTCTAAAATTTCATTTTAAAAAGCTAAATGTTTCCACAAACAAAACACACCCTTAGAGCATGTAATGCTCTTGTTAAGTTGTCACTTTTTATTAGAATGGTTTCTTAATTTTGCATCATAGTGTATTGTTTTGTGTGATGAGATGCTTATGTGAATATTTCCTTTGCATTTCGAAACTCCAAGTTTCTTTCTAATATCTTGTTTTTTGTACTTTGGTCAATCATGTACTCTGGAGGTATGCAATATGGAGGAATTGCAACCCACTCCTGTATCTTTAGTTACATCCTTAACCCCTCATAATACCCTGAAAACTGCACCCTTCAATATCTCTTGTTTGTGGGCCCCTATCTTTGGGGTTGAAACTTGGTTCGGTTAATTTGTCTCACTATTTGTAGTTTGGAGAATTTTCATATGCACTTGTAAAAATTTAGCCAATTGCACATGAGGCTCTCAATTCTTATAAACTCAAAAGACCTCATGTATGATGTTTGAAGAGGTTATTGAAGAAACTAATGTGTAACTGGCTAAAGAAATTCAAGTCTTTTAACAATGCCCATTGTTAATTTCTGGGTATTAACTCAAAGCAGTTTTTTTAAGCAATCAAAATGAATTGGTAGCTTTTATCGAAGAATTTGGAGTTGAATTTGTAGCTTACTACGATTCCTGTGAAATTATTGTTCCCTTATTCTGTGTCTTGAAAATAGAGAGTGGGTCCATTTGCTTGCTTCCTGCAGAACTTAGTGCAACGTGTCTCTTATTCCAATGGAATTCATTACAAAAGAAGGCTGGTACAGTCAGGTGAGAGTCTAGTCATTTTTTGTTTCCTTTTCATTGCATAAGCATACTTGGAGGAATGCTAAATATCTCAAGCAGATTTTTTTGGGGAAGTAGATTGGCCCCTAGTTCTCTTTCCTGTTTTTTATATCTTCCATCTTAACATGAACGCATAAGTCACATATTGGAATCCTGAAACAATCTTAAAGCAATAGTTAACAAGCAGCTTAATTTTTGAAGCAGTTTCAAGCAGAAAAAAATGCTGGGTTATAACATTTAACTGTCTTGAAGCTGTTTTCTCTTTAGCCTAATCTAGATCTAACTGTAGGAAATCTCTTTTGGTTATCATAATTTGTTTTTGATATGCATCTTTTCTTCTCTCTCTGCTATGCAGAGTCGCTCTCTCATTTAACAATGATAGTGATGCATGGAAGCAAAATAAGAGGAGCGCATGAGTGGGAGAAAGGAAGTGTTGGAGATAGCTGTTAAGGTATGTAAGCAATGATGGTGAGGAGATACGATTCCCCACCATCTTCTTTCCTGAAATTTACTTTTTCCCCGAAAGTTGCTCACCATCTTCTTTCGATGATGAAAGTAATTTGTCAGTTGAGTGATATAACTTCCAACCGCTTGATGGGTCAAAATATGTGATAAATTTTGTCCAAATCTTTGAGGTTGCATCCTTATTTCACCAAATATTCATGAACTTAAAAATCATAGTGTTTGTTCCCTCAGGTATGTTAAACTTTTCAGACTAGTTTCTCAGATTGACAAGTAGGTCGCATGTGTAGAACACGACTCATATGAACTATTGTTAATAGGTATTAAAACGGTTAATTATGAGGTTCGGAGATAATATCACATAAGTTCATAATTTTTAGAAGCTCTGGTTTAGGTTTTTGAGATTCGTTGAAATTTTCAAACTATTCTTAAGATCAATTTAAATATTTCATACAATTCGTCTTTCAACGGTTTCCGTTAGATTTCCATTAGCATGTGACAAAATCGTGAAACTTTATATTTTTATGTTCTCTCTCTCTCTCTCTCTCTCTCTCTTTTTCCCTCTCTTCATCTTTCCATTGACTTTATCTCTTCATCTCTCCATAGACTTCAAGGGGGGCGCCTAGGAGAAAACCTGAATCCGTCGCCAACAAGGTGGAAAATTCTTGACCCAAGAAGCTCTAGCCTCTCATTTGATGCTGCTATTGATGGGAAGCACCGACCTCATATCCAATTCTCTGTTGATTCCAATTTCTAAATCTTCCCATTCGTTGTCTTTAATTCATCAATTTTGTATCATATTGCTCGAGTTATAATCCGTTTGCTCCAACCTTTCATATTTTCTTATTATCACTATTCTTTCATTTACGAGTCGACTTAAAATCATTCTTGTCGAACCAGTAGTACCAAACTAATTAAACATGTTGTTGGAATATCAAAATCCTTAAACACAATAGAGGAATTAACAAAAAAAAAAAAAAGCCATTGAAGGGCACAATGGTTCCACAACTATTCAAGCTCATATCTTCTGCCCACCACCACGCGCTACTACTCACATCTGTCCTTCCAATTATTCTGCTCTCCCTTGACATCTAATCCTTCAAATCATCCAAAGTTGGCCATATCTCCTGCCTTTCCCTCTTTTTTCTCAAAGTTGACAGATAGAGAAAGAAGAGAAGAGCCCCAAGAGAGTTTTAAAGAAAAAATTTGAAGGGGGTATATGACCATTCTATATATATTTGATGATAATTTTCATAAAAGGACTAGAATAAAAAGCTTAATCTCTCGTAAACCCAAATGAGAGTTTTTTAAAATCATAAAAGCTTAACAAGTCATGGTGCTTTCAATCTTGATCACTTGATTTCTTCTCATCAACCGTTCATGACTAGGAGGCAGTTTTGGTAGAGGTTGTTGAGGGGTTGGTTAATGAACCAAAGGAATCTTTATTGTTCGGTATTTTTGTTATAGGGGAATTTTTGTGGAGTGATTGTTGCGTGACAAAATAGACAGGTCAATTTAACTTGACACATGAGAGAGATCTGATTAAGTGTGGGCCACCTGATTCTCGAATATGGTTGTCTAATAGTCCCAATTAGGACCTAGCCAAAGAGGAATCACGCCAGTTGGATATCTCGTGAGCCAACTTAGCTTACTCGAGCAAATCCCTAGCTAAATAGTCTACCCAAACAAACAATCCACCTATAATCTTTCAGGTCACATTGACCTAAAGCAATTAATATCAGTCGTATTCGTCATACCCCTGCAGTGGTTCGTAGGTTGTTGCCTTGGAGTGCGCATTGGTCACCATAAATGGGGCTAACCACGAGCATGGGATTGCTAAACAATTACTCGTACTCAAACGGCTTCCTCATTAATGAGAGTCGCCTACTCTACCTGCTCCCTTCACCAATCTCCTTCAAATAAGTATCTTCATTTAATACTTTACAAGGGCTCCACTTTTCGAGAGGTCGTACAAATCAAGTCTTCTTCATACCCTTATCCTCTATTCGGTTGGCCATTAGGGTCTTTAGCTTACACGATCTAACAATCAGGCACATACGCTATTCCTAATTTCCTTCCCTTACAATATAAGAGAGTTGCACTAGGAAAACAACCAGGAGCCCAGTGCAGACCTAAATGATGAACCCAGTCTCTGATAGGTATCTCCGTAAGTCTCCCTGATCTTTTCAGTTTCAGGAGCAGAGCAGTCAAAGAATGAAAATACAAATGAACAACTTCAACTTTCGACGGAAGAAGGCGGCCAGAAGCGACGAGCAGTCGTGGCCCGTTAAGTAAAAGTTCATTGATTAATCTCACTTCATTGCATTATTTGATTTTTTCCCCAAACAGTGATTGATTGAGACTGAGAATATAGTTGAAGGGTTTTCATAGTCGGTAATCTTCCTATGTAAATGCTCTAAATTTATTGGCTAAAAGTTTCATCAGGTTAATCAAATGTTTGAGAAGAGGAAAACAAGAAAGATAAAGAAGACCAAAAAAATAAGGCGAGTATTTTGACCAAGAACGTGAAATAAAATTGATATTTTTATTAAAATTTATTGAATACGTAAAATAAAATAATATTTTTTATATTAGAATTTATGTAGAATGATAAAAAAAAATTATTTATTATTATTTTTTAAATTAATATTATTTTGATTCTCACGCCAAACAAGGCTTTAGTGTTTAAAATTTTTATAGTAGGTCTGTGCATTCGGTTTAACCAGTTGGTCTGGCGAGCAAATTAAAAAAAAAATTGAGTTTGGTTTTAAATTTAATGAAATCAAACTGACCAAATTAGATTATAAATCAAATCAATCAAATAAATACGGTTTGGTTTGGTTCGGTTCTGTTAAAATTATATTTTTATCTCAAAAAATTTCTTAATTTTTTTATAATAATATTAAATATTATTATATTAATATTTAGATAATAATTTTAATATAAGAGTAATTTAATACAATAAATAATTTAACTCAATAATTTAATTGTATCATCAAAATAAACTAACAAAAAAAGTATGAAGAATTCAGAAGAAATTGTACATTTTATTACATTAATATTATAGTATAATAAAAATTACATAATAAAAATTTCAACTGTTTATAAAAAATGTTGAATATTTTTTTAAGTTTTCAGACAGTCTCTGATTTAAGAATTCATTCTAATTATTACACCTGAAAAAATATATTAAATAATTAACATAAAAATACACTATAAAAATTTCAAAATATATAAGTACACTATCACTCCAATAGATTTAAAGTTAATACTGTAAAATTACTATAATATAATTTAACCGATCTAACCCTAAAATCATATTTATGTGTGGATTATTTAATAATCGGTCAGTTCGGTCAGTTTGATTTTCAAACATGTGAAATTGAATCCAAACCAATAAATCAATTAACTGAAATACTTAAAATATCAAACTATCACAAACCGTTAGATTCTAAATCAAATCAAACCGTTAAATTTAAATAGTTCGGTTCGATTCAATTTTTTAGTTTAAATTATAATTTACACACCCCTACTACTTATAGTGAGGCTGTACATGAAACATCTCAATAATTAATCAATAAATCAAACAATTATAATTTAAAATTTAAATTCATTTGAAACATAATCTATTGAATAATTTAATAAATTAAAATTTTAAACATAAGCTTGGTATGATAATTTTTCTCATGATCACTTTTATAGTTAAAATTTGAGTTTAAATATATAAATAATTTATAAAAAAAAATTAAATTAATAATTAAATTATCAAAAAAAAAAAAACTATCGAAACTAGTATTTTTATGAGGAGTTTTAAAATCTTGGTTTAATTTTGTTGTTAGTACGCATACAAAATAATCAAAAGCTAATTTCTTCGATGTAATGCAGCATGAAATACGTATACGACGAGAAAATATTATGCGTATTTCATACTGTATTTCGTCGAAGAAATTCTCTTTTTTAACGAATAATTCGCCGCCTCACTTCTGGCCTCCGGCCGCCGGCAAGTCCTCCTCTCTCTCTCTCTCTCTCTCTCTCTCTCCATTTATTCTCTCTCTCTCTCTCTCTCTCTTGAGCCTGCCTCTCTCTCTCTCTCTCTCTCTCTCTCTCTCTCTCTTGGAGCCTTTCAGTTTCTGCTCTCTCTCTCTCTCTCTCTCTCTCTCTCTCACCTCTCTCTCAGACATCCCTCTCTCTCGCGAATCGCTGCCGACTGAGAAATAGGGAGAAAAAAACCCTAGGGAGCAGCTGCTCACCCCCGCCGGCATGCCGGTTGTCCTCGATGACGACCGCGGCTGAGAACCTCCCTGCTAGATGCGAAGAGCTAGAGCTCCAAGCTGGTCCCTCCTCTCTCCTGCCTCCATTACTGCCAACCAACTCCTCTACAGGTAGCATCCCCACTCCAGGTAAGTATCACTACTCCCCTCCCTCCGTGG